>ML781831.1:612377-656501 GCA_009831015.1 Picea engelmannii
CACCATTTTCATTTTTCTTGTTGTAAGGAGAGCAAGCTTGTGAGGGTCCAAGAGCCTTCCCTTGGAGGAAGAAGGGACTCATAGTCCCCTTTCTTCTTGGTGCTTTGATTTCATCAATAGATCAGCCTAAAAACATTGGTGACATGGGTATTTTTGTGTTTGTTATCTCTATGTCCCTATGCTTATGATTTTTGTTTTTATTAGTTTAATTCTTGTTTATAGTTTTGTTTTTTATTTTCTCTAACCCTTTCCTCTACAGCTGTCATGCTCAGCAAGACCCAACTGGGCATGTAAGCACCTTTTATTTTCTCACCAAGGTGACGAAAAGGGTGCAACAACAATATCCCCTACAACCTACAAGATCCTACAAGAATCCATCCAACATTGAAATTTCAGAAACAAAAGGAAAAATATGACTCCTCAACCTCATGATTAGACATATACAACACAGAACCGGTTCATCTAGCCACATAATATCATGTACACACTCTTTTCACCAATCTATATTATTCATTATTTAGTTTTAAACTAAACCTATATGATCATGGTTAAAATAACCATCAAAACCCAAACATTGGATGAGTTGGGCCTCGAATCCACACGTGGGGGAGGAGAGCCACTTTAGTTTGTTGAGATAAGTCAATGAGAAGCCAAGTTGGTAGCATTGGTAATGATATTAAACAAAAAGACAAAAATAGGTCATTGGGAAGTGAATGATCGCAAAAGGTGGCAATGACGGTGGATGCCACATCCACAACTACATTGATTTTTAAAACTAAAATTTAAAAGAGCGTCACCTTTAGCAATCACTTCCATATATCCAAAATATTTCCCATGCATGATATCACTCACACTAGCTCATACAATTGGTTAGAAAACCTCGAAAGCATAGAGTGGTGAAGGAGAGCTACATGGGTTAGTTTTCAATTATTGGAGCAGTGGGATGCTATAGAATTTAAGCCTCAACATCTAAACAAGTTGTATAAGCCACCATTAGTATCTACAAGTGAGGTTTGTAAAATAATACTTGAATTATCTATGGTGTATAATCTATCTTGATAAATGTTAAATGGTGTTCTGCTATAGGGTCATAAAGTCCAAAAATCTTGGTTATGTGACAAATTTTTAAAAGAGAGAAACAATGAAATCATATCCTACTCTTTTACAACTTACATGATACTACCTTGGTGGAAGGTGACATTCCTAAATTTGACCACACCACCTCTTCTATCAATTTGTTCTTTCCATTTCTCTTCTTACTATCTCATTAATCAACCAAGCTGCCCTCTGTTCCTATGTCAATATTGAAATTTACAAGCTCAGGGAAAGTTTTTTTCCAAGATTGTTCAAACCCTCTACTCCTAATATCTTTGGAATCATTTTTTACTCTATATACAAATTTTTGTGGTTTACCCTCTGGATCTGTGTGTCCTTCCTTGCTACAGGAAGGTCATCTTAGGCACACAGTTTGTTGGACCTAAGTATTTTTGAAAAACTATAACCTATCCCAACCTATGATAGGAAAGTTACAAATTTTACATATAGTAGATCATCCTATATCCTTCCCTCTATTTCTCTTCTCATTACAACAAAAAAAAGGAGCCAAAACTTTCAACATTCAAAAATTCTCTAAGATACATAATTGAACCATGGGAGGGGGATTTAATTGGAGGGATACAAGTGACACCTCCAAGGTTTATCGTAATCTTGAGATGGTGGAAATATTTCAAGAAACCATCTAACTTTTATATCTTAATAGACTCAAGGGGTATGGTGATGAGATATACTTGGAGTTTCCCCTTAACCTCAACTACATTAGGGACTAAGAGTATGTGACAATATTTAGAGGTTTGGAGTTGCATGTCAATGAGGTCAACATAAGAAGCGTTTTAGGATTTCCTATGGGCTTGACATGGGATACAGAGGAGATACAGGAAGCCATATATGATATGAACTATTCTTCCTCATCTATGAGGAGCATGTGGAGAACAATAATGAGGTGAAGAGGGAAATGTTACTAGAGCCATGGCCTATGGTGGCATATCATTTGATTAAATAAATTAATTTTGAGGGAAGATCAAGTGTGGTTTATGCAAATCACTTGAAAAAATTTCACCAGATCACTTCAAATGATTTTAGGGGATAAATTTCGCTCATGGGATAATTTTCCATGGTTTTCCCAAAAAATGATTTTCTATTCTAAAAATGATTCACCCAAATTCTATAGGATAAGATTATTTTACCCTAAAAATCGCCAAAAAATTATATAGACTATATAAAATCCTTATAAATTTGAATATTTTTACAAAAATATAGCCAAAAAATTATAGTTGGCATAAGAAGGATTAGTAATATTCACCAAGGTTTCTACATTTTAAAATAAATTTCCATCCTTAAAATCATCCCTGCAACTAAGACACTTATTTCACCAAAATCCTGAAGAAAATTTAAGTATCACATATTTTCACCTATAGTCCCTAAGAGATATGAGTACACAGGTGAAGAGAGGAAAGACTAAGGCCCTAGAACATCATGGCCTTATCAAAAGGATAGTTTTTTCTTCCTTAGAATGGTAAAGTGTCAAGGTATCCTAGGATGACTTTATGAACATGGAAAGATAGTTGTAACATCCCCAACCACCCACAGGTCGAGGTATGCTACCCTCAAGCCCACCCTTGGGATTTGTACTCTTACCAATACCTTCTTTAATTAATAAGAACACATAAGATACAATATTTCACGACATGCACAACAATATCCAACAAGCATGCATAATATAAGATTTAGTTAAACGATAATTAAAATACACAACAGAATACATTCATACATAGATAATAACATCACAACAGAGAGAACTTATCTTTATAAAAAGGAGACACCAACTAGCTGTAGACCAAGGATGTTCCACCCAACCGTAGACACCACTGCTCCAAATCGTAGTAGTAGTGTCACCCCCGAGCCAGGGCTATGAATCCACAAGGAGATCTCTAGAGTGTACTTGGGTTCCCAAACCAGTCAGCTCTCAAGCTCTCATAGGTTTCCCAACACCCACAATAATCCAAGTACCCATATCTCTTCTACCCAGTCTGTACTACCCAAGAGAATGGACCTCCACCCTTCTCTACCACATAGTCCCTCAGGCAGTCATTCTCCTTTTTCCAGGGCCTCCGACATAGCTGGTCCAGAATCTCAATGTTGGAACTCTTAGGACTTGCAGTTGTCGGAAAAATAGGCCATAGGCCAACGCATCTCAGACATCCAGGCCCCAGGTCATGGTTGGATTGCACCAGCGACCATTATAGCCAACTATCCCATGGCTAATTATCAGTAGTTTGGTTCCCTTTTCCAAGCCAGGATGCAGGTAAGGATGGATCAATAAATGGGTGAGTGAGTGCATGAAACTGCGTGAGGTAAATGAATGAAAGTACATGAAAATCAACAAACAAGCCATCAGTCGAACCCCCCCATAATACCAAAGGAGGGTTTAAGTAACTTTGTGGGGAATCAAGAACCTCCTAGCCTTCCCCAAGAAGATCACGTAACTGATTCCCTCTCTTAGGAAAAAAGGGTAATTAACATAGGAATAAACACTTATCCCCTCAAACCCCCTCTCTTCTGGAATCATAGCCCCCTGTAAATCTAGTCCTTATCCATCTAGCAACCAACCAGGTATTTATTATTAATAATGATAGAAAACATTATATGTATTGGGAACACTGGCCTTTTAATAATTGTTTGAGCACCCTCGCCTCTCAACATTGTAACAATAAATTATTTAAAATGGGGGTTCAAAATCTGGGGTGTTACATCCCCTTCCCCTTATCTTGGCACTGTCCTCAGTGGATATACAAAATAGAGATCAAAATCTCAAATTTATTCAAAAAGATGTAGGTACTCTGCCCACATGGCATCTTCATGCTCTCAAGTAGCATCTTTAGGACTGTAGCAGATCCACTGAATGTTTACCAACTCTATAACTCAATTCCAAAGCATTTTGACCTTTCTATCCAATACCTGCACTGGTTGAACCTGAAAGTCTCCCTTTGTTTCTACTTGAATCAGATGCCAATCAATAACATGGTTAGGGTCATATACATATTTCTTTAGTAAATATACATGAAATACATTATGCACATTAGTGGGAGTAGGAAATACAAGCATGTATGCAACTGGCCCTATTTTGTCCAATATTTCAAATGGACCACAGAATCTGGCTACCAGCTTTGTACAGCTACCCAATTTCAATGAGCTTTTCTTGGGCTTCACTTTCAAAAGTACATGCTCCCCTACTTTAAATTATCTAGTTGTCTTGTTCTTGTTTGCATAAACTTTTTGTCTATCCTAAACTTCCTTTAAATTATGCTTGATCTTAACCACATGGTCTGCCATTTCCCTGAGTAACTCCAACCCAAGTACCACTCTATATGTTGGGTTGTCCCAGCTTATTGGAGTATCGCATTTCCTACCATACAAGGCTTCAAATGGGCTCATTCTCAATGAATATTGATACCCCTTATTATATGAAAACTCAACCAAGTGTAACTAATCTTCCCACTTAGATGGCTTATCCATCACATACATTCTCAGCATGTCTTCACATATTTGATTAACCCTCTCTGTTTTCCCATCTGTCTGGGGATGATATGTTGTTCTAAAGTTTAGATTTGTGCCAATTACTTTAAACAATACCCTCCATAAATTGGAGGTAAACTTTGTATCTCTATCCAAGACAATTGTCCTGGGTATCCCATGCAACCTAGCAATTTCCTTCATGAAAATTTCTGCAATATTAGTCGTTATATGTGTTGTCTTCACAGGCACAAAATGAGCAGCCTTTGTTAATTTTTCAACCACAACCATGATTGAATAATGTTACTTACTCATTCTGGGTAATCCTGTGATGAAATCCATGGTGATAACTTCCCATTTCTTCTATGGGATTGGCAATGGTTGCAACGAACCCATTGGGTGCCTATCCTCAGCCTTAACCTTATGACATTCCATACATCGAGCGATGTAATAAAAAACATCCTTCTTCATTCCCAGCCAAAATAACTGGATTCTTACTGTTATAATTGTTTTATGGTAACCGAGATGTCCAGCATAAGGAACATCATGCATTTCCTTCTGTACCAAATTCCTCAGTTCTCCAGAACTAGGAACATAGATTCTATTTTTATGCATGAGTAATTTGTCTTACTTTATCTCATACTCCTTTATTTGTTTTTGTACATTTCCTTGCTGTATGTTTTCCTTTACCTGTAGGTAATGTTGGTCTATAACAAGACCATCTAAAATTTTTCTCTTCAAGTCTGACTGATGCATACTGATAGAAGTAGCATGCATGGTATGCACTCTTATACTAAGTTCTTCGACAACTTTATTCTCCTTTCCCTTGATACGATTGATATCGAAGTCATATTCACTTAAAAATTCCAGCCATCTTGTTTTCCTAGCATTCAATGTTGGTTGTTCAAAATGATACTTCAGGCCAATGTGGTTTGTCCTTAATTCGATTTTCTTCGCCATGAGATAATGCCTCCACATCCTCAGGGTGTGAACAATGGCAGCAAGTTCCAAGTCATGCATGGCATAGTTCCTCTCATGTTACTTAAGCTTTATGGACTCATATCCAATGACATGTCCATTTTGCATGAGGACTCCCCCAAGTCCTTCCTTACATGCATCTGTACATACCACAAAAATTTCATTTGGGTCAGCAATATTTAACACAGGTGCACTAGTAAGTAATTCCTTCAACATATTAAAATTATTTTCACAGTTGAGTGTCCATTCAAATTTATTTCCCTTCTTTTTCAAAGAAGTGATGGGATGAGAAATCTTAGAGAACCCTACTATGAACCTTTTGTAGTAGCTAGTTAATCCCATAAAATATCTGACGTCTGACACATTTTTGGGTGCTGGCCATCCTCTAATGGCTTCAATATTCTTCGAATCTACTGCTATTCCCTACTCAGAAATAATGTGTCCCAATTAATGGATCTACTTTTGATAAAAATAACACTTACTCAAGTTGTCATACAACTGATGTTCTCTCAGTACTCGCAACACCAATCTTAAGTGATGTTCATGCTCCTCTTCAGACTTAGAATAGATAAGTATGCCATCCAGGAATACTATGACAAAATTATCCAAATAATTTCTGAATATGTCATTCATTAAGCACATGAAGATGGTTGGTGCATTGGTCAGTCCAAATGGCACCACTACAAATTCATAATAACCAAAAATGGTCCTAAAGGATATCTTATGAATGTCTTCTTCCTTGATTCTTACATGATGGTATCCTGCCCTCAGGTCAGTCTTTGAGAATATATTTTCTCCTCTTAGCTGATCAAAGAGGTCATCTATTCAGGGTAGAGGATAATTGTTCGTTAAAATGTACTTTTTTAGCTGTCGGAAGTCAATACACAACCTCAATATTCCATCCTTATTTTTGACAAAAAGTATTGGTGCTCCCCAAGGTGAAACACTTGGACGTATGTACCCTTTCTTCAACAATTCCTCCAACTGAATTTGTAATTCTTTTAACTCTGGTGTTCTCATTCTGTAAGGTGTTTTTGACATTGGGGCAGCTCTTGGCACTAAATCAATTGAGAAATCTATCTCGCTTCTTGGCGGCAATCCTGGTATTTCTTGGAATACATATTCAAATTCTTGTAGTACCGAGAAATATTCGAGGCTTGGCCCTTTTGTATTATCTCGCTCTTCCACATGATATACATACAATTGACATCCTTTCCTAAAACATATTTTTAGTTGTAAGGCTGAAATCTCCCTTATAGAGATGGGTCTTGGAACTCCTTTCACATTGCTCAGTTTTCCATTTCCATCAAGACATGTAAATGTCTTTTTATGACAATCTAGGACAACATGATGCTTATCCAACCAATCCATTCCAATCAGAATATCATAAGACCCCAATGGTATGATATTTATATCCATACTAGTATTCACGCCATTAAGAATTATGGAACAACTTCTGACCATATCATGGATTCTTATTTTGGTTCCAGTGGCTAACTGAACCAAACTTGATTTTCCAAGTTTACTTTTCTCCAAATCTAATCTATCCACTATCTTAGGATCAATGTAACAATGAATTTCTCCTAAATCAATCAAAATAGAAACCAGTTGATTTATGATATTACCTTCCACCTTGATCATATTGGATTGGTACTCTCCTTGTTGATCATTTAAATTTGCATAGATTCTTCCCATATCTTTGATTGTTGTAGCCTCTTGGATGTTGTGCATAGTCTTCACTATGTCCTTTCTGTGTGGGAAATCCTTATACATGTGATATTCCTTGCATCCCCAACATTTGATTGGTGGTATTCCCCTTTTTTCCCAAGGAATCTTCCTTCTTGAAATCTCCCATAGCATACTGATCTTGATTATTTATATTAGGCTCATTCATGTTGAAGGAAGGTTTGAATTCTTTCCTCCTATGATCGGACTTCACATTTTTCTTGTCCTTCAAAGATTTATGCAGAGATTATCTTCCCTGGCCTTTCTCATACAGGCATTTATCCTTCCATATGGCTTCAGTCAAGGTCTTGGGCTCATCATACTTGATATTTTCCTTATAAAAGGATGGCATTCCACTTAGAAATATTTGTATTTTCACTTTCTCATCACCAATGAACCTAACATACTGTAACAATCCCAAGAACTTCTTCTCGTATTCTTCCATAGTCATGCTTCCCAACCTGAGTTCAAAGAACTCCTGCATTTTCTTGTCATAGAAATGCTCTGAGAAGTAATCCTTATGGAAGTACTTCTTGAACTTATTAAAAGTGATCCTACTTTCATTAATGTGAGCCAATTTCTTCAGTTGGTCCCACCACATTGCAGCTTTCCCATGTAAATGGTAGGTGGCAATCCTAGCTTCCAGGTTGGATGAATAGTTATGCAACTAAAATATCTCTTGAGCCCAAGCAACCATGCTTCGACATCATCTTCCCTTCCTCTTTCACCCTCAAAGGAAGGTGGCTTTATATTCCTTATCTCTCCTTGAAACCTATCTACCTCTTGTTTCCTTCTTTGGTGTCTGACAGGAGACACCTCTGGGCTGCTTACAGGATCACCCGATGCATAAAACTTTCTTTCTGAGTAAGGAGGTGAGTGGTTTCCATGAGCTCTGATATCACTTATGGAATAACCATCTCTTCCACGATAATCCCTTCTTTCATGCCACCTGCCTTCTTCTTCTTGTATTGAGTTTGATCCCTTCTTCAGTTTTCTCTGCAACTAATTTAAGCTCTACAACACTCGAGCATTTATCTGACTTTTCTCTCTCATAAGTCTCTCGTTGTCTTCTTTGTAGCTATGCACTTCCATCTTCAGGCTTCTTACTGTTTCTATTAATGTTTCCTGCTCTGTTTTTCCCTTGTGTCCATTGGACTCTCTCTCTGCATTACCAACTCTGGTATTCTGGCCTTCGGCCTCCTTATCATGACTAGAGGCTCCCTCGCCTTCTTCCATTTCCTCAATACACATCCTGAGTTGGGGTGTTTAAACCCCTTAATTCTACAAAATGTGAAAGCGACCATTTTGTTAGAAATATGCATACTAAAAACAAAATTGCCAAACCATGCTACAGGTCTCTTTCTTCTTATTTTTTTTATGGAGATCATATCCCCATTCTCTGAAAATAACAGTTTCATGTTATCCTTGGATGACACACAATTTCATCCTATGCAAGTGCTTCCTTCAAACCATCTTCCCAGGTGACCACGACTAGAAACTGCGGCTAAATCCTTCCTTAGCACTTTTCAGTCTTGAAGACCACCAATTCGCCCCTTATCCATCCTTCCCTCAGCTTGCAATCTGCATATGACCATGGACATGACCCTATGCTTAGCTGAAAAAGTGCTTGTCCAGATATTTGGGACTTCGTAACTTTCATCCAGGACTGGATCAACAGTCCTCATCCTCTTTCATGATCAACGATCGAGATCCACTTCAGGACTTCACGCATCGGGAGTCTCAACTTTCCTCTCTTGCCTCCTCCTGGAATGATTTTACCTAGATTTCATGATTTGTTGATGGGTGTCCTCCCACAGATCAGAAGCTATGAATCACTTCAGCTCTTTGGGCTTCAGAAGTTTCAAACTTTCCTCCTGCACGTTCCCCCGGAGTGCTTTTAGCCGAAGTCGACGATCCTTCGACGTGTGTTTTATGGAATCAACGGTCGATATGTACTCCGACCTTCACGAGTTTTCGACCCAATGCAACCTATCATGTCCTTCCCCACTAGAGTTCCCAGTCTCCAGACTACACGATCTATCGCCATGTGGTGAAATACTAGAAGTGGACACGTGGCCCAATCGGGCAAGTGACACGTGTCACGTTCTAACTGAAATTTCAATACTCCATAGGCTCAAAATTTACTGAAACGTGGAACACATCCCATGTGTCCATGTCATCCTAGGTGACATTCGCAAACCATGCCACTTTGGGAATTCTAGGATCCACATCACCTCTAGGTGACGTCATCGTGCCCCATCACTTCGGCTCTTCGAGCTTCAGTACTTCGGGAGTTTCCATACTGGCACACTTCAATTATCCCGAACTCTGATTTCCTAAACTGACCAAACTGCCACCATGTGTCTCCCTTATTGGACGAACCATATTAACCATGGACTTCAGGACTTCAGAAGTTACCACTGCAAGGATCAATGATTGCCATTCCTCCGGGCCTTCGGACTTCAGAAAACTCAAACCTCAACTTTTTCCGAAATTTTTTTATCTGAAGCTCAAAATATACTAACATGTATCTCCCATGGATCAATGGCTATGATTTCTTCGGGTCTTCGGATTTTGGAAATCTAAACTTTCAACCTTCTCTTTTCCCCGAAGTGAGCAGATTTATGTTGCATGTCCTCCTGGATTAGACGACTGATATTCACTTCGGCTCTCTTGGCTTCGGAAATTTAATTCTCAACTTCTCCTCGCTTGCTCTTTCCTAGAGTGCTATCAACCGGAGCACACGATCGATTGACGCATGTCCTCCTATGGATCGACGATCCCCGACTACTTTTTCTCTTTGGAGGTCTATCACTCAAGTACTAACATGTCACATCATTGCATGCCTTTCAATTTGCAGGGGCATGCATCGATGGTTTGGAGTAACCCTCTTTTCACCCCGAAATTCTCTTGATGCTGACACGTAACCCCTTCGTAAAAATATGGTTTGGATTACAGGACCACCTTGGGAAATTATATCCCATGCAACTTGGTTCCCCGCAATGCCTCTTGTTCATTGATCTCACTCTCCAATGGGATCTGATGGTTGTGACCTTAGCCCTTGCTTCCTTTTCATCGGATGACCCTTGTTCACTTGTCCTCCGATCCAATTATCTCGGATATCTCCTGATCCTACAGTGGCAATCTCTCTTGAATTCGAAGGGGGACAGTCATGATCCTTTGAGCCCCTTACAATGGATCTCTGACAATCTGACTCCTGTGTAGATTCTGCAACGCCATTCCTCTTGAGCTTTTCAACTTTGTGGTCAGTGTTCGATCTCGACCACAAGACTCTGGCCAATAGACCCAGCCCATACTAGCCCAGTGTTTCAACCAGAAGCTTTGATACCAAACGGTAACATCCCCAACCACCCACAAGCT
The DNA here is from genome assembly GCA_009831015.1 of Picea engelmannii. Lineage (NCBI taxonomy): Eukaryota > Viridiplantae > Streptophyta > Pinopsida > Pinales > Pinaceae > Picea > Picea engelmannii. The sequence goes on from ML781831.1 coordinate 623,031, forward strand.
GGGGTATGCTACCCTCAATCCCACCCTTGGACTTTGTACTCTTACTGATACCTTCTTTAATTATTAAGAACACATAAGATACAATATTTAGCGACATGCACAATAATATACAACAAGCATGCATAATCTAAGATTTAGTTAAATGATAATTAAAATACACAGTGAAATACATTCATACACAGATAATAACATCACAATAGAGAGCACTTATATTTATAAAAAGGAAACACCAATTGGATGAAGACCAAGAACATTCTACCCAACCATAGACACCACTGCTCCAAATCTCAACAACAATGTCACCCACGAGCCCGGGATATGAATCCACAAGGATGGTTCCAGAGTGTACTTGGTTTCCCAAACCAGTCATCTCTCAATCTCTCAGAGGTTTCCTAGCACCCACAATAATCCAAGTACCAAGCTCTCTTCTACCCAGCCTATACCACCCAAGAGAATGGACCTCCACCCTTCTCTACCATGTAGTCCCTTAGGTAGTCCTTCTCCTTTTTCTAGGGCCTCCAGCATAGCTGGTCGAGAATGACAATGATGGAACTCTCAAGACTTTCAGTTGTGAGAAAAAGAGGGAACAAGCCAATGCATCTCAGACATGCAGGCCCCAGGTCATGGTTGGATTGCACCAGCAACCATTACAACCAACTATCTCATGGATAACTCTCAGCAGTTCAGTTCCCTTTTCCAAGCTAGGACGTAGGTGAGTATGGATCAATGAAGGGGTGAGTGAGTGCATGAAAGTGAATGAGAGAAATGAATGAACGCACATGAAAATCAGCGAACAATCCATTAGTCGAACCCCCCCATCAGACCAAAGGTGGGTTTAAGTAACTTCATGGGGGATCAAGAACCTCCTGGCATTCCCCAATAAGCTCATGTAACTGATCCCCTCCCTTAGGAAAAAAGGGTAATTAACATAGGAATAAACGTGTATCTCCTCAATCCCCCTCTCTTGTGTAATCATAGCCCCCTATAACTCTATTCCTTGTTCGTCTAGCAACCAGCCATGTATTTATTATTAATAATTATAGCAAACATTACATGTCTTGGGCACACTGGCCTTTTAATAATTGTTTGGGCACCCTGGCCTCTCAGCATTGTAACAATACATTATTTAAAATGGGGGTTCGAAACCCGGGGTTTTACAATAGGCCTTTCTGGAATCTCAACAACCTACTTAAGAATTGTTTCCTAAGAGATATATCAGGAGGAAGAAGAAAGTAGGAAAACCAAAAAAATCTAAGAAAAATCAAGCTCAAAATAAAATTAAGGTAGAAGAAACAAAAAAAGAAGTGGTAACCACCTAATCAAATTAGGGACGCCACAAAGAAAACCCTTGAAAATTAAGGAGAAAACCGCATTTCAAAGGGAAAGTGGGTAGTCTTATAGGAGAGCTAGGATTAGATCCCAAACAAATCTTAAACTAATCACACCAATCTCCTCTTCCATAGTAAATGTGGAGGACTCCCCCAGTCCTACAAGGATCCCTTCATGGGCAGCTAAGGAGGAAAATATAGAAGAACCTATAGACACCACATTTCGTGTTGCTTTAAGTGATTTATAATCAACTAAATTTGAGGCCCTCAAATGGAAAAGTATAGAAGAATATAAGATGGGAAAAGGAAATTAGGTACAAGGTAGTATAGAAGACATAGATTAACAACTCCATCACTTGAAGAAAAGTTTCAAATCATGAGAATGGAAAGATTTGGAAGTCATAATAAGTTGGAAATGGAAAACAAGACTCTGAAGGAAGAATTAGAAATAACCAAGAAGGATTTGGTTGCTCAAATTGATAGGGTGGAGATAATGAAAGTATCCATAACCAAAATGGCCTAGTTGGTAGAGGATATGTTGAGTTGTGTGTAGAAAACCAAAGTCTACAACCTTTTTCTTAGAGAGTGGTGGTACAAATTTCAATTGCAAAGTCTTTTGCAACATGTTGCATTTAATATATAGACCCCAAAAGAATTTGTGGATATATGTCAAGATGGTGATGAATAAATGAGGACTAGGTTGAGTGAATTCTATTTATAAAACCTTGCCCTCCCATAGCCCTATAAATGGAATTGAAACCCATTTGTAGGGGATGTCCAACTTAGGGAACTATCATCTTATCTTTAGCATGAAGAGTTAAGAGTTGTTGAATTGAATAAATATAGTGAAGAATAGCTAAATAACCCTCTTTTTGTTAGGACTAAATATCATAAACCAATAGATATCATAACCATCCATAAGACTCTCACCTCAAATGTGGAAGCAGATCCCATATTGGATGGAAATTAGAGGAAAACCATATCTCATTATAGAAAACACCTTAAGTATTTTAGGGGAAGGGGCAGCTCAAGATTTCCAAAGGATGTGGCATTTACTACCACATGGTATTCAAATAAGGGAACCCTGTTCACCTAGAAATCTACAAGTTTCCTTGTCCAAGGCCTCCCTTTGCAAGGAGTCCCTAAGAAAATTAAATTTGAAATGGATTGTATTGAGTTTTAATCCACCTCTTCTCCTACAAACTTCCCCATTGGAAAAATTGGATAGAGGAAATTAAAGGGTGGATTTCATAGAGGTTGAAAATAGTAATGGGTACTCTAATCAAGGTAGAATCACTAGCTATGTGCCATGTGGCCTTAGGAAACAATGCAAGGAACAACAATAGTATCCTATGAAAGGAAGATACAACAACATATTTTCATCAATTTTGTTGTAAAAGGGTGTGTAAGACATTAATTTGGGGGCTGAAGATGGGCCTCCACATTGAAAATCATGAGGCCCATCTATGACACATTTTGACCTTCTTGTTGGTTGTGGAGCCTGATTATCTTCCTGATGCAGAGGTCCTTTGCTTTCAGCCGTGTCTATACCCCATGAAGTATTTACACCCTAGAAGTATGTACACTCTTCCACGCAGGGGAGTGCAGAGGGGGGGTACCCCCTCTGCGGGGTCCGGGGGGTCCATCCCCCCGGCCTGGGGGTGTGGGGGCAAGCGGGCCCCCAGCAGGGGTTCGGGGGCGAAGCCCCCGAAGCAAAAATTGCCTTATAAAAGTATATTGTAATTTCATTATAAATCTGGACCGTTCATTATAAGGTCGTAGATCTAACGGTAGAGATTATGTTAGGGTTTTTTGCCCTAGAAGGCAACCCTCTTTTATGAGGGAAATGTATTGCGGCTATGTATGAGGGTGAATATTGTATTCTGAGATAGGAGACTGTGAAAGAAAGAAGAGGAAGTTACAGCAGTTTTTTGCTGTAGGTTGTATCCCTTCATTTGCTGGATAATATTAAAGGAAGGACCTGGCAATTTCTCTAGTGGACGTAGTCCACACTGGGTGAACCACGTAAATCTGTGTCTCTCTTGTATTGTGTGTCTTCTGTGTTTTTGTTTCTGCATTTGTTTTATTTTATTGCTCCGCGGTCCTGTTTTTCTAACACTTCTTTTGTGCTATATAAAACCACATTTTGAACATGATTAATATAAAATGTGTATTTGTGCAATTAAATAATGAATAGGATGGGTTGATTGATAAATTGTGTAGTATTTTATTTTTTGTTCTTGATTTCATGATGATATGAATATTTTCATTACTAAATATAAGCAGGTTGAATCACCAAGAGATTTATACTCTAGCATGGGATATCAATTAATCAATGCACCATATCCATCTCACTCACTCAAATTGTTGATCCATGAGATGCAATTTACCAAGAGATCCAGTTACTAGAACCAAAGGCCCTAATTTTATGGATCCTGGGAACATAGCCCCCTCAATCAATGAGTGATTGAAGGCCTGGGATAATGCAAGATCTTAGTATAAAAAGAACCTAGGGGCTATCCTTGGGATATTTAGTTATAAGTCGATGTTTATAGCCATTCGAGGTTATTATACTGATCATTTACAGAACTCGAACTTCTTCAAGTTGTATTTGTATTTTGAGATGATATGTTAATGAAATAGTTACATTTTCAAGCTTGTTGTTATTAGTTATTTCTAGGTTCCTTGTAGGGACCTTGGGTAGGACCCACTCAAGGTTAATATAGGATCCCTTTGTACTTTGCTTTAATTTAATTTCAACACTTTTTAGTTTCTTTTGTTATAAACTAGGTTATGCATTATCAAGTTACCAAGAATCTATTTTCTGTAGGAACAAAATTAGTTATGTGGTAGAATTTCATTTTATATTTCCTTAATTTTATGTTGTATTTACATTCTCATTATTATCATTTGGTATATTCCACTTGCATCATATGTTTAGTATAGTATTCTTCACTTCATGTAACAATTTATACAATTCTATATAGTTCCTTGTAGTAGCATTATTGTTCCTATAGGAATGCTTTGTCTCCTACAACATCACTTCCAACACTATTTTCAAAGATTTGTAGTCTTTTGTCATCATTGAAAATAATATGTTGGACCACGAATTACTTCAATCTCACCTAAGAAAGGATCAGTTTGTTTTCTCATACTTTATTCCAATTTATGAAATAGATTAGTTTACCATAGGGTTTGATTTGTATTTATTTATATGAACTTAGGTAACAACAACTTCATTTATCAACAATTTACTTGGTTTTGTATCTAGTAACCTATACTAGCTCACCTAGATTTGTATCCTTACATGCTACTTCTTGTAGACTTGTACCCTAGATTCCCACTGATAGGATAAGAAAGGATTGGTCACTGGGATGCTTGGTCCTTTAGATTGTGTTTTTTAGTCCTTCATTTCAAGTAGACTGCAACTTTCTTTGTAGTTGAATTTCATATTACATCTATGTAGTGTTGAATAGTTGTTATATTTTCCTCCCTTATTGAAGAAATTGAAGTGCTCCTTGGATGAACATAGTCTTTCCCTGTAGATAGATGCATGTGTTGGGTCTACACATATACTGCATAGCACTTCTCAAGTTTGTACAAACCCCATGTTGAATTTTAAATTTGTGATTTAAGGAGTGCAACATTATTTTTGTTGTTGTTTGGCCCATCATTGACCACCACGATTTTACTTGTAGTACTTTTTGAGTTGTGGCCTTACCACTAAATTGGAATCTTGCTACTCCATTATGGCTCTCCCATAATGTTTTTTTTTCATTCATGGTCCATAACACAATGCTTAATTATCCCATCCATGTCCAACTTGTATGTCTATCTTGTAATAAATTGGTAATATACTTCTCTAAAAACTAGATGATTCCTTTATGTTGTGGAATACCCTTGTGGCACAACCCTTGTTGTAAGGAAAATGGTTTTCCTTGAAATAGTCGAGTATTAATTTGACTCTAAATAATTTATACTTTGAAAGAGATTCATCCAATGACCCTTTGAGTTACCCTATTTTTATTCTGCATAAGTGGTCTAGTGAGACATTTGTTGTTTTTGTCTTTAATATGACTTCAAAGTCCAAAATACTAGAATAGAAACAACCATTTGCATATAATTTCTTCTAGAACCAATTTATTCACTAAATAATTGAGCATTGAGTGGTCCATGAAGAATGTGAAATTCCCTCCCAACATGTAGTGTTGAAACATTTGTAGTGATTATACCATCACCAACCCCTCTCTTTCAATAGTGATATAGTTTTTCTCAACCTTGATAGTTTTTTATTGGGAAAATAGAATTGATGGTCTATTTTTCCCTCTATGGCTTGTGCTAAGATGAATCCTAGTGCAATACCAAAGTAGTCAGCATGTACATGCAACTCAATAGTCCAATTCAAGAAAACTAGGATGGGTGCAGTTACCAATTTGTCCTTTAGAAGGTCTAGGAACTTCTAGCATTCATTAATCATGTAAAATTCTCAGTCTTTTTTAGAAACTTCCCATTGGGGTAGTGATACCCCTTAATGAATATCCAGTATTACCCTATATGGCCTAGGGTTGACCATAGGGTGTGAACATTCATTAGAGACTTCCTTAAATTGAGAGATATTTTCAATTATTGGCATATTTCTAACATTAGTCACAATAGTACGGCATGGTTCTTCAAAAATTTGTACATTATCCAATCATCCAATTATATTTCTAGGAACTTTTTTATATATTCCCTGAATGCCATGATCATTATCATGGAGAAAACCACTAGGTAATCCTTCAACTTGAATATCATCACATTGTAGGTGTAATAACCCCACTCTATAGCAAAGGTGGTATTATTTTTATCCTCCTTATCTATCCTCATTTGATGGTACCTCGAGAAGCCATCAATGAAGGATTAAGCCTCCTTTCTCACCACCTAGTCCAACACCCTTTTTTTTGAAAGGGATAGGGAATGGATCATGGACATAGGCCACATTAAACCCTTTGAATTCCACACATACTCTTGTACAACCCCAACCTTCTTGTCTTGTATAATGATTAGGTTGATCTAGTCTGACTCTTCCACTGGAAATATCAACAATGTTACAATAATTTTGTTAGTGTCCTATTTCACTCTCTCCTTGATCTATGCAAATCATTTTCCTGATAGGCTTGGTATCTAGCTTAATATTTATCCTCATTTCACCTAGTTCCTCTTTTATACATCTCATATCAATGAATCTTTGTGGGAATAGATCAACATACTCCTTGAGTAAAGCCACAAACTTGGTAACTATTGCATCATCCCAATAGTCATGATGGATGCTAACCAATTTTGATCCTTTGTACGAATATTCGATTAATTTATTTTCAATAGCTCTCAAAAAATCTCCCCTTTTGGATCATCTTCCATCTCCCTTACTACTCTGTCTCCTTTTGTATCCTAAAAGGAAAGTTGGAAAAACTTCTCCAAATCATCTTCTTCTTCTACTTCCTTTATCGTCTTGGCACAACATTTAAAGGCTCAATACTCATTTACCCATGTGTAGACTAGCTCTTCCTGTGGTTTCTTGTGATGATGTTCTTTGTAAACACATTCTAGTGGTATGATTATGCTAGTGTCAAATAGAGAATATTTGATAGCTTTTAAATATAAATTAATATTGAGATCCTTACCCAAGTAGGAGAAAATTGTGAAGAATCCATTCTTACGATGCTTCCATTTGGGGTGTATATTCGGGCCTCCTCTTGCAAGTACTAAGCCTTGGCGATGGGCCCCAAGGTGTGGATAAATATATGGACCCATTTTTTTTCTAGGAAGTATTCTCTAGTCCATTTATGAATGCAACCATTCACATGTATAATGTAGTACTTCATCCCTTTATAGACTTCTCAAAAGTTGATTCAGTCCTCCACCACCCCCATAATATTGATCATTTAGTACTTGGGTAGTGAAGTGAATCAATGCCACAAAGTTGACTACACTTTCTCCTAGATGTAAAGGTATTCTTTATGAGTATCCCACTAGTTGGAGGGTGTGGGCCTCAAATTTACATCCAAGGCTAATATTTATTTCTCCTCTAGTAAAGAGAGGCTTATGTATTTTATGAATTCTTAAAAATCCCCTCTCCCATTGAAAATTGGGGGCTCATGCTACTTTGTTCCAATATAACGAATGGATTTGATCATGGTGCAACATCGAGATGGCATCTCATGGGTTCACTCTTGCTAGTCCTAGAATGATTGATGGTTGTTTGAATCATAGGAGTATATGCTCCTCCAATTTATCTCTCCATATATTATAGGATTGATGTAATCTTCCCTCATGATTGTAGTTAAATTATAAAGGTTGTCCACTACAACACCATCCATCATGTCATCTATTGGTTCTGTGTATCTTTCCCCATTTGCAATGTTGATGGGTTGTATGACCCTGGTCCCATCTACTTCAAATGACATCTCCCCCATTTTTAAATTGATTATTGATTCAATGTTCTTGGCCCACTCAAATCCAAAAGGGCGGGGTAGGCATATTTCTTGTTGACAATTTTGATGACCTCAAAATATGACATTGTCTTTATAGTGCCCAAATTAACCTCCAAATTTTTTGGACTATGATTTATGCTAGACCAAAACCTATAGTATTTAGTCTTTCCCACAACCATCAGAGTTAGGATCCATGAGATGGGGTTAACCCATGTCACAAAACTCGCAGAAATCACTGAACCCAATGTTCAACAACCTCCCCCCCAACTTGTGTCGAGAGAGTTTTGAACTCGAGACTTGTCATTTTGATATCATTTGTTGGACTAGGATTGTCATTAGACCAAAACCCACAGGATTTAGTATTCACCACAATCATCAGATTTAGGATCCATGAGAGGGGGTTAACCCATGTCGCGAAAATTGTGGGAAGCATTGAACCCAATGTCCAAAAACATCCTCTAGGTTCCCAATAGGATATATCTTATTTTCATTTTATATCCACAACTAGATAGGAGAATAGAATAATCATGATATCCCCATTATTTCCCATAATTTCATTGGAAGGATGTTCATGTTGGATCCTAGATCCAACATGACATCCTGTACTTCATATACATGGATTTGAACATCCATTTTTAACTCTCATCTTGGCCATTATTTCTTTTATTAGTTGATACTATGAAATATTGTTTCTAGAAAGGAACCATAAATAGGTTTAACCGATCCTCCCTTGGTTATATTACCAAATGTCGACCACAACCACTTTATCAATTGTTCATAATATAGAATCCTTATTAGGGTCTCGAAGAACTCATGAATTATATCTGTTGCAGTGGTATCTCCATTGGATCCTTGTTGTGACCCCTGGTTTCACTCCTACCTTGGATATTCAGGAGGGTTCCATGTTGCAAAATTGTTGCTATCACAAAGGCCAAGTGTGGTGATTACTTTCTGTAAGGCTTCCAAATCCACTCTATAATAAATATTCTACTTTTCTACATTGAGCCTAAGGTTTTTAAGAGCCACCTTTATTGTGTGGGGAATATTTGGTTAGGAATAATTTTCTCATGTTTGAGTCCCACCTTTGGTCATCACATTGATCCCAGGATCACCAACCTCTTAATTGTACTATGACTCTGAATTCACTGAATTTTCATTCCTTTGTCTTTCTCTAGTTTCCCATTTATCTACTAAGTCTAAGTAGTCTTCAATCACATGGTCTATGGATCTGTAATAATTGCATCATACCCTCCTTGGTTGTAGTAAATATCAAGAGACGTGCTCTCTCTCATCACAATTTTAACATCTGATGGGGTCATTGCGAGCACCATTTATTCCACCTCTATACCCTCCTTTGTAACATCCTTTATAATAACCTCCTTGGTCCCCTCCCTTTGTCACTCTATGATTTGTTTCTTATACCTTGAAATAACTCCTCTTGAACTCCTTTACTAGTCCCTACTGGGCATGAAAATTATTTATGGTGTGAGTGTTATCCCTACAAAAATCATAGAGGATAGTGGTTGGGGTGAAAGTTCACCTATGAAAAATTGGGTAGATATGTGGGGGGTGATTATAGGTCTTTCAAATTTCATAGTAATTTCTTAACACATTTCCTGGGAACCTATTTGATGGTAGTGTCGGGTTGGGTGTTACAACTCCAACTTTTAGTGAAGGACAATTATTCACCATATGTCCTATTGTTTTACACAAAATGCATTATACCTACTCACTGCTAGTCTTGGTGTGACTCATTTCCTGAATAGGATTTGTTAAGGAAGATAGTTGTGACTATAATTGAGCAAGCTCAATTGTTGCACTAGCTCAGGGTAGGCTACAAAACCTACCCTCATTGTATTTGGGTACCTATTCATTGAATCAATATTCATCACATGTTCCAAGGAATCTCATTGGGTGTTTTATTTCTACTACATCAATGGTACCTATTGAGCACTCAACACACCCTAAAAAATCCTTATCAAATTTTCGTCACTTTTTGGGTACCACTTGTTTTCTGCACTACCTGACTTGATTCGATTTTGGGAAATGTTTTGTCTTTGTTTATTTTCATGAATCTCATCACCTATTCAGGTTTGTTTGAACTTATGAAATCCCATGACTGAAAGACCATAAAACCTGAATTAAGAATCGAAAGACAAACACTGCACCTAAAGAGGTTAGGTTCGACATCGGAAAGAATTCAAGTAAGTAAAGGAACCACTCAGAAAACAACAGTTGTCGAGCATCGATCTTCATCAACATTGGCAGAAGGCAGTTTTGGTTTGCGTAATTTTTTTGCATAAAGGTTCAAGTGATAGTTGATCCCCTTCAACATTGATAAAATACGAGGAGGACAAACATTAACAAGGATGAAAAGAAATTGTCAATAACCAATTCTCGACTTACATTATCGGGATTGGGGAAAATCCCGAAGGATCACAACAAACATTTTGACCATGAAAAATTTATCCTTGATTGTCGATCACCGATGCATTTTCATCATCGAAACTTTTCAAGGAAACAGATCTGAGATCACTTCGGTAGGTTTATTGTCGATCGTCGATCCTTGACACTTTTCGGCATCGGAAAGATAGTATTTGTTTTAGAACGAATATCTTAAGGAAAGTCTCGATTCTGATTAATACAAGAAAATTAAGTCACTGGTCTCGAACATCACGTGTCTTTACCAGGTAAGAGGGTCATATAGTCTAAGTATATCCCTAGTCATTATTGGTTCCCTAGGACCTAGTCACACCTCCAAGTCAGCTTTTCCATGTCAGTATTGTACGATCAGATCGATTGGCGTTGGAGATTTTGTAGGATTATATCAACAAAAAAGTTCATAGCACAATTCTGACCCTGATCCACCCACTGAAAGACTAACACAACAGGACGTTTTCAACTTTAGATTCGATCGAATTTTTGAAATTTAAGGAGCTAATTAATACTTGATCCTTCATAAGTTGCTACCTCGTGTGCCAATTAAAACAACATTTTTGAAATCAATGATAGATAAAATCACCACCCATTCCTTCGTCGTCAACCTGTGATGAATTTAAATTCTAACTTCTCTAAATATTCGACGACAACTTTATTGCAATTTCACTCATAACCCGAATTGAATGGATGATGTGACACGTTAATATCTTCCTTGTTTAAATATCTTGAACCATTGTGAACAAATTCATTATGCACATAAGAGAATTCCAGAGAATCTGAAGGAGAAAAACAAGCAACTCAAAGACTACATTGAACCTCATGATCATCAAGAAACTAGGGTTAACAAGCTTCACAGGTATGTATCCAAGTCTTTCAAGTCGTTGGTTATAATTTATATGTGTTCATCTGGTTTTCTAGATAGTCTCTAAACTATGCTCAAGTTGGAGTAACAATGTCGCCAAGAAACCCAACCACCAGATGCTCATTGAGAGTACCAAAGCTGAAAGAACTAGAGACAGGTGAAGGTTCTTCTCCAGGGACCACGAGGCAATTGGAGTACGCCCCTAGGGAAGAGCCCATCGTCAAAACAACAACAAATAAAATTTTCATCCAGCCTATGGCCTTTGGCGATATAGAGGCAAGCACCGTATCCAAGGTAGTGCTCCCACAGTGGGGGGATCTCTTCAACATGATTAGCAGAGAAGAATACCTAGAGTATATTCCACATAGTGACTTGGACATAAGGGTTCTCAATGACCAGGTGTTCCCTAACATCCGACAATCACATTTACATATGGTAGTGAGAAGAACCCCCATTTTCCCCTGCATAGAGGTCCAGAAGTGGCTCATCGACCACATAGACGAGAATAACTTTTTTATCAATGATGAGAATTCCAGGTGCATCAAAGCTTTCCTCCCAACAGAAGTCCAAAAATACTACAAGCTCAGGGACCCAAAGGAGTGGCTCAACACGGACTTCGTGGTGAAGTTCTATGAATTCCATGACACCAGTCAGTTTATGGCTTCATGGTGGAGGGAAGACAATAAATTCACCAATTGGAGCAATGGATGGTATGGGACAATCAACCTGAGTGAGCCATACATCTATTTTATGGCTCTCATTTTTCGGTTATATGGAGAAAAGGATTGCTCCAAGTTTTTAGAAGCATGGATGACTTTGGCATACACAGTTGCAATCGTTGGGAGAATTTTCAACTAGGGAGAAATAATATCCAAACAATTAATCATTTGTGTGTAGCAGGATCAGACATCAAAGGAAGGAGAGGCACCAACTTTCTACATGGCCTTGTACCTGATCGATGTCATGTGCACTAGGAACATATTCGCTAGCATGAATCTAAGCTGGCATGTTGTAGAGCTCTAGGTCCACGTTTAATTCGGTGTGATATGGGAAAACATGTAGAAGAAATCTTACGCCCTCATTTGTGATGAATTCATCACCCGCATTTATTTTATTCCTTTTAATAAGGAATTCCCAAGGCTATCGGTGGAAGCCAAGAAAAAGATAGACAAGGTAGGCCATTGGTACTTGGACGAGTGCTCAACCTACATCAGGGTGTTCGGGGCCACTGAAGCACCACATATTTTACCATATCATGTCCCAGATTGGGTCATCGTGGGATAAACCTGCTATTAGACCATCTTGCATGGATATAACGCCACATTGGTCAAAGACAAGAAACAAGCCTTCATACCCTACGGTTTCCATGTGGGGTTGTATCTGGTAAAGGATACTGCTCAAGCCAAGCAAGAAGGGTTGAGCCAAGTTGAATTTAGGTTCCCTACATGTTGATTTCGTAAGCATGATCCTAAAGGCCTGGTCCTCCAACATGCGTCCCAAGTATCATCCTATTGGTTGTATGCTCATGATAAATCTAAGGATAAAATCTTCATAGAGAATGCCCAGGGCTGGGACACAGTGGTGCATAGGATGTCCAACCCAAACATGACCAGGTTCAAGGCCATGAGCATGGATGAACAGGTGGAAACAATAAAGAAGTCAGATGAAGAGGCCCTTAGATCCAGGTAAGAAATTAGAGTAGCAAATACAGCAAAAGCATAGAGAAGGGGTTTTTCCTTGACACCAGAGGCACAGGCAAGGGGATTTATCCTGAGAGAAGAGGCATAGAGAGTCATTGATCAATGGAAAAATGACCCAGATCTTACAGAGATGATGAGGGTTCCTACTGACAACCTAATCAAAAGTTGAGGAGAGCCAAGGGGATAAGAGTCGATACAGCTTGAAGGAATCATCAGTCCAGAAAATCTTGAAAGCCCACCACCACATATCGGATCACCTAGGAGAATTTCAAATCATCTTGCGATATCAAGGACACCAGGTAGCACTAGTGCACCAAACCCCTTGCATGACTTAATAACTATCTATGATGAGGAGGAGAGTTCGGAGGTTTCCCTGGTAACTTTGGTGTAGATTACAGAGGAAAAGGAACCCAAGAAAGTATCTTCCCCAACTCACGATGCTCCAATATAAAGAATTATATAGAGTGACCAAGGGAGCAAAAGTGTCTTAGACACTGAACTACTCGATACACCGGGAACCCCAATGGGTTTCTCGAAGGATGAGATAGGATCAGGCGAGTAAGAATGATAAATTACACAACAGGAAATCAACATCTCGACAACTGATTATCAAGTAAGTATCGAGCTTGCCCATGATTCATCAATTTTGGCCAGTACTTTACCTCATAATGAGAAACAACCAGATTTTGAGCTTTCGGGACATACATAAGAGGTTCAAGAACCCAGTCTTGAACAAATATACACCATCGGGAGCCTGGGAAACACTCTTACTTAGGGAGAGAAAAAAATCCCCGAACTCGTGGACGAGGTCATAGATATACAATCCATCGCCTATGACCGAAAGAGAAAATCCATCATGAAGAGAACCACTAAGAAGAAGAGGCTTACTCTGGACAGTTCCATCCTCATAACCACAAAGGAGAAATTGATTAGCACAGAGCATGCCAAGACATTGGAGCTTATCGACGCAGGGATGGCAATCACAGATGCCACCCTGGATAGAGCAAGGAAAGATGAAGAGGAACTGGTCCCTGCACTAAAGGATTTGGATCATCTACACTATTTGGAAAAATGTTATCAGGACTCCATGCAGGCCATGGTGTTCTTGAGAAGCGAATTCCAATATGCCTACAGTAAATTCACAAGTGAGAAACACCTTTTCACTGCAGGAATAGCCGATTTCCAAGAAGACACCCTTATGGTGTTGGCAACGTGAAAGTACATGGAAAGATGGTATGATAAATCCCACCAAGTGGTGGAAAGAATTGATTACATCAACGCAGTTCAAAAGGGCCGAGATGCCTAAGAGCATGGTATTCGGGTACTAAGGGACAACAACATCGACTGTATAAATAAGTCGTTCGAGTACTATGTGAAGATGGCCCAATAACCTCATTATGAAATCCAAGACAAATGGTTCGATTGTGAAAGGAGATGAACCAAGATCAATTGAGCGATGAGAGACATCGGTCTCTCAGAATTCGGCACACCCAAGGACTTTGTCGACTTGCATGACACAATTAAACTACATGCAGAACAAGACTAATCATGGACTGCAGAGATAGAAAAGGTGGTGAAACTGGAACCAGGTCAAGTAAAACAGTTCATGGAGCACCTGATCAAGGCTCGGACAGTGTTTTAGCAGTTAAGTATTCAAGTATTCAAGTATCGGACATGAGCAGTGGAAATAAAGGAGATCATTTCATCCCCAATGGACCAACAGAGATTCTCGTATGCCAACACATGCAAGGAACTCTTCATCAAATGGTCATAGTATGAGAAGAGTCCTCCACTCAAGTGAAACCATTTGATGACTCTTAGAAGACCGAGAGACAAAAGCACCATGTGGTGATGTTTTTTTTTACTTAGCTTGCACTTTTGATAGTTATATTTAGTTAATAATTTGGTATAAATAAGAGGATCGGCCTGTTAGAAAAGGTTGATGGCTTTTGCAAATACCCTCATTTTTGGAATTGTAAAGAACTATTTTCTAACTACCTTAATTGAGAAGTCTTGTTTAGGATCGGAGATAAACTTATGTTTTTCATCAAAGGCGTGTGTGCTTGGATATAAGAAGTAATTATTTCTGACTTTATCTCATGTCAAATGGATGTTGTAACGAGTAAGAGGTTCTAAATCTATTGATAAGTTATATGATTCAATGTTTTATAGTTCTTGTCTCTAATGATGGAAATAAAATCATTGCGTTAATGTGTGATTAATGATTAGAGCTAAGGAAACTATTTTTCTTGCCATCGTTTATTGCATGTATGTTTTCTTTGATAATTGTATCTCAGTCAATAATTGAAATACCAACAAGCTAATGTATTAATACTAGGCTTGTTATAGGTGTAAAAATCTGTGTCTGCATGCTTGAGCATAAGGGTTATCTCGAGCTCAGCCTTCTCTAGTACTTAAATTGTCCCCCCTTCTACTAGTTGGTTTATACTGGCACACATCCTTTTATTAGACTCATCTAGTAAAATAAATTACAAAAAGAGAATGATCGAACCGAAGGAGGATCTTTCACAAGAAGACATCATGTAAATCACTACATAAAGCCCATCGATTAATTGGTTGGATCGCAAGATCTGGAGAACCATTCCACTATCAAACGTTGCAGAGTCTGATTGAGCCTCAGTAGAATATTTGGTTCATGTTGTTGATTTAAAGGGATTTATGACCCCTCAACAGAATTGGTGCTAGAAGGAGAGCCTGAGAATGAATGGCTAACAATATTTTTGATATAATATTTCACACAACCTATAGACTCAAAATAGCCCACATGCATGGATAGTCATTCTCAAGACATCCGACACACACTGAGTACTCCTAAAACGAGTAACTCACCCAAGCACGAGGAAGAGAATTTATTACCTGAAATACCTGATGCTCTTCCCCATGAGGAGTTGAATAAGTTCAGAAGAATCACAAGAGATTACACCCGAAAAATTAGAGCACTACCCTTAGCTCTGTTACTTCCTCATAGAAAACAAGTAAGCATACTAGTGGAAAACACCCTCGACCAAGTTTTCGTTCAAACAGTAGAAGACCTGATAGATTTCCCCCTCACTAAAATCGAGCATCCCCTTAATCTAATCCCCGAAACACCAGCTAGTAACTTCTTTGAGCCTGACAATTTTTCTGACGAGGAATGGTTTAAGTCAGAACGATTAGTTTTGGAGTCAGACGACATGGAAGATAACAATGATCATAATGAAGAAAGGGGAAACCCACCTCAGATTAATCAACCATGGTTGGCCAGATATTCCCTGGCAATCCCCAGATGAGTACATAACATTCCCCGACATCCAGAAACGTTACTCCCTAAATTTGACCCTGAAACCTCAGGATTTCCTGAAGACCATATCAGAAAATTCATACTAGCTATCCAACTGATGAATTTCCAACATGAAGACATAGTATGTAGGATTTTCCCTTATACTTTTGAGAATTTAGCCTCCACGTGGTATTTTAACTTGCATGTAGGGTCCATGACTAGTTGGGCGAAGTTTCAAAATGAATTTTTAGATAAATTTGTAGAAGAAACTACTACATGAGATTTGATGGATAAGTTGTTCACCGCCACCATGAGTTCAAAGGAGAAGGTTAAAGACTTCAATCAATGATTCACCACTATCCTAAAAAAATTCCAACCCGAAGCTAAACCCACTCAGGATTTGCAAATCGAAGTATACACTAATTCTCTCCTAGCTTCCATTTCCATGTTTGTGAAGAGAGTCGCCAAAACAACCTTAGCTGAGAATTTTGAGGAAGACAAAACAATAGAATTCCAAATGAAGAGATGTAAATAAGGCCAGGTCTCATTAGTTAAGAAGGAAGTTGAACCTCCTCCCAGGAGAGGAATCTTGTTGACCATACCCCCAGGGAAACAAATAGAACAAGGTCCTAAAAAAGAAAATGGGGACATATAACACCTACAAAAAATGGTAAAGAAGTTGTTAAACAAAATTATAGACATGAAAAGAAGTGTAGGGGAAGGAAACCTAGGCCAAAGGCCCTATAAACCCTTTTTTAAAAGAAATCCATCGTTCAAAGAAATTGAACCTCCCCAAACCAACTTAAACATAGATCTGGGAAATGTAGCATCCAACTCTTTTTATACCTATCACCAAGAGAAACATTCTGAAAGAGACTGCCCACAATGGGTTCATTCCATGAATTTGATGGCCAACCAGTTTCTAGACGAGGTTTCCCTTACTGAACAAATGAGCGGCTCAGCTATGAATATTGTTGATCAGGAAAAAGTTGATCCACTGGAAGAAACATCCATGTTGATATGGGACCCTAACCTACCAATGTCCTCCGATGATCTATTTGAAGTTCAAGAACCACCCGATGAGGTCTTGGCTATGAAAACACGAAGTAGGGGTCAGGCTGTGTCAAATGACCTTACTACTGCCCACAATTTGGGAGGAAAACCAACGTCCGATCACCCTAAATAATATTTTGTCCCTCGAAGAAATCCTATAAAAATCCATACCCGATAATCGCCCAAGCTAGACTACAACATAGTGGAAGATTTAAAAAAATTGAAGGCAAATATATCGATAATAGACATGTGTAGAATCCCTCAGCAAAAGGACTTTATGTTACAAGAATTGAAGTCAGTAGAAAACATTAAAACAAGCACTGACCAAGGATAAAATCCATCCATCTCAGATCTACAAAATAAACCAACTGTGAAATCTTTCTCTGAAGATAAAAAAGGAAAGCCTTTTGTCTCACCGTTCCTCTTGACATTTGAAGTATTCAACAGAAACCTCCATAATTGTTTGGTTGAATCAGGGGCATACTATAATGTTATTCCATTATCTATATGCAATAAATTAAATGCAATCCCTCTCAAAATATATAAACATATAATACAACTAGACATAACCTAGGTGAAGTTTATGGGAGAGCTCAAAGATGTCATGATCAAGATGGCAACTCACCCGAAAGTTTTTCAAGTAATTGACATCATTGTAGTATATATCCCAGAAGCTTATAGATTGCTACTTAGTCAATATTGGTCCGATAAGTTAAAAGTATAATTTAGTATAGACTAGGCTCACCTTTGGTTGTCATTAAAGGGACACACGAAAACATAATGTCACCGACCTAGAAACCTTCAATGAACCATCTTAGTTAGATTTCCTTGTATTAGGCAATTATTCCTGCGACTCTGATTTCTAGAATTTCTCCTCCCTCTCATCTGATATCCCTCTCACTCAAAACTACGAAATGACTTTTCAATAAAATTTTCCGACGGTGGTAGAAGAAATCCTCTTCTCTCAAGAACCTTTGTTCAAAACCACAGAGCAGATAGAAGGAAAGGAGGAAAATGGTAGGAAAAAAGAAGCTAATGGTTTTCTGTCACAAGTCTGGACCTTTTACTTTGATGGTTCTAAGTCACAAGAAGGATCGAGAGTGGGGTGTATCCTCATTGATCCCAAAGGTAAATGAAATTTCTTGTCCTGCAGACTAGAATTGAGTGCACAAACAACATCACTGAGTATGAAGCTTTAGTACAAGGGCTAAAGAAATCCATATACTTAAACATTAAAGAAATAAAGGTTTTCAGATATTTTGAAGTCATCGTTAGACAAGTAAGGAACACTATACATTGCAACTCTCCCCACCTGAGGAATTACCAACAGGAAGTGCACAGACTAATAGAACATTTTGAAGCCTTCAACATTACCCTAGGTCTACACCCATGCCTCTCCTCTCTCTTTTCCCTATAAATTCATCAATTTTTCCTATTCTGGTTGGTTAATTTAGTTTCCCATTACTAAGTGACTCGGTTCTTATTCGTTTCTTTCTTGATTGAGTCTTTTCACATTTATGTTTCTATTGATTCTTGAAGGATAATTAACTATCATATTTAGTTCAGAATGCTTGTCATCATGTTTTCCATTGATTGAGCTCACAACAGGTCAACCAAGACTTTTATATGCATAGGAAATGTCGGTGCACATGACGCAGCAATCCAGAGCGGCCAATTTTGGGCTCAAACTGTGGGAACAAATAGGTTAACTTTCGATGGTGGAGATCCATCAGGCCAATCATATCAACGGCTCTCATCCATTCGAGGTTCCAAAATTGTGAGTGGTTTAACATCAATAATTACCGAAGAGTTGAATTCCCAAAGAGCCGAAGAGTCGAAGTCCCAAATATCTTAAGTCCCAAAGTCCTGAAGTGAATTTGGACCATCCATCATAGAGGACACATGGAGGAAAATCGTTCACTTTGGAGACTTAGCACTCCGAGATATTTCTGAGCACAACATTCATAAACTCCCAAAGTGTCGAACTGTCAAAGTCTCGAAGTAAAAAGACATTGCCACATCACTTTCAGCCCGTACTAATTCAGGAGAACCTCATGCCTCACAATCCAAAATTCTCAAAGCCCGAAGTGTTGAATCACGTGACACTCATCAGTCATGACACGTGGAACATTCATTATTGATGAAATGTGGCACACTCATCAGTCATGACATGTGGAACACTCATTATTCATGACACGTGGCAGTCATTCTAGGTCATTTGGTTGTGACATTCTCCCATTTCCATGTAACACGTGTCACCCTTATTTCCATGACACATCAACATTTGTGACATCATATGACATTAGGAAACCACATCACTTTGCAGGGTTGTCACTCTGGGAGATTTCCAATAATAACATTTACAAACTCTCAAAGCCCAAACACCCAAAGTCCTGAAGAAAATCTGGACCATCCACCAACGAGGACACGTGGCAGGAAGATATTTTACTTCAGAGACTTAGCACTCCGGGAGATTTCCAAGAACAACATTCAGAAAATCCCGAAGCCCGAACACCTGAAGTCCTGAAGTGAATCTGGATCATCCATCAGCAAGGACATGTGGCAGAATATCTCCCTCTTCATATATACGACACTTCAGAGGATTGCATGAGAAAGGAGATGAAATCTCCCGAAGCCCAAAGTCCCGAAGTGAATCTGGACCATCCAGATCTAGAGGCCACGTGGGGGAAGATCTCTCACTTTGGGAGTAAGACACTATGGAGGATGGTAAGAACTATGAATTGAAAGGCCCAAAGCTTGAACTCCCAAAGTAATTATGAACCGTCGATCTCAAATCAACCAGCACCGTTGATCCTTGTAACAGCTAAATATCACCCGTATCACAAATTACAATCAGATTGACGGACACTCTTCATTACGGGGATGTAAAATTCTCGAATGTTAATTTTCTGAAGCGGTCCCACAATTGGAACCATGGTATATTTGGAAGGATACATGGCATCTTGTGGGGGATTGCAGGCCCAAAATTCGTGTGGACCCAAACCAGCCTCGAAAACGTTCACAATCATGTGCTTAAATGGCATCAGGGCACCGTGCCACCTCCACATCACCTCCACTCACCTCCAATTCATCTACATCCACGTCATCCACCTCCAGTCATCCTGTCTTCCTATTGGACACTCACCTCCATGTCCTCTTGTTCACGACCAGGTCATCATAGTGAAAGTGGGGAGAAGGGTCAGTTACAGTCGAGACAGATTGCGCTTAGCTTCCAAAATCTTAGACATAGACAAAGAGTTAAGTCTCAATCATAGGTCGATGTGGATTGGTTCCAAAACACTTCAATAGACTCTGCTCATGCAACTAGTTCTCTCCCAGTGGCCTCCAACATCTCGTATGCACGCCATTACTCAACAAAGAGATCTGTTTTGTCACTCTGAGGCCTATTTTCTGCCAATTTAGTTCCTCCAGTGCATGCATCAATTCTGTCTCAGAGACAGTAGTAGTTTTTTAATCAGGGATGATTTTAAGGATGGAAATTTATTTTAAAATGTAGACACCTTGGCGAATCTTACTAATCATTCATATGCCAATTGTAAAATGTTTGTCGATATTTTTGTAAAAACATTCAAATTTCTAAGGATTTTATATAGTTTGTATAATATTTTGGCAATTTTTAAGGTAAAATAATTTTATCCTATAGAATTTGGGCGAATCATTTTTAGAATAATGAATCTTTTTTTGAGAAAACCCTTGGAAAATTAGCCCATGAGTGAAATTTAGCCCCTAAAATCATCCCTGTTTTGAATTCCATCATTTTCTTAGATTAGATACGAGAGTGGTATTTTGTATGTGATAAGAATCACTCTCATTGATTAAGTACAGTGCCATAGTCAAGTTAATAATTTATTTTACGAACAGTTACCTAAAATTAGGTTAGTCCCCTAAGGAAGAGAACCTCTGCAACTCTATTAAATAGGGGGTCTTTGAATGTTTTGATGGTTAGATTTTTTGGGAAAAGATAGCACTACATCAGACTGGTTGGACCCATTCTATGCATGGATTAAATCTCTCTACTTGGTGAACATACTCTTGATGACAGTGTTTCATTCAAATATTCATGTGTTTTTATTCTTATCTTGAATATCGTTTTTTTATTTGTGCAAAGTACATTTCATTTCCTTTCAGATATTGTATAACTTGTTTTTACTGATATGCAACCTGCCAAACAACCAATGCTTTGGTGAAGATTTGTTTTATTTTCAACCTATGGGAGTAATTGTGTTTTTTATACATGTTTAATGTCTTGAAATGATATTGTAAGTATTGAACTTCTTGCAACATCTTATTCATTGAGTAGTTTGTTGTTTCCCTTTGTTTTCTATTATTTTACTGGTTTATCATTAGTGTTCCACCAGCCAAGGAGGACCCTCATCCATATTATTTTTCCAACCCAACCTTTCTTGTGTCTTGATAGAATAACCCTCTTACCAACCAACAAAAAAAATTAAAAGAAACAACCATTCTAAACTGATAGGTGGCCTAACTTTTCCCTTTAACAGTCAAGTGCAGACCTTAGGACCAACATCTTTTTCATATGTTTCTGGGGAAAAGAGTAACGCAATATCTTTCCCTAGGAGAACGACAACCATTAGATCTGATCTTTGATGGTGGAAAAAGACCAGATACATTCAGATTGCATATCATTCACCTGGCGACTCCATGGTTAAAGAATCCAGTGGTGACTCCACATTTTTAAGAAGTCATATTTTCAAATGGAAGCCATCTTGGCTTGGAGGTTTGATCCATTAAATTTATCAGTTGTTCCTGGTTTTCCAAATGTTGTTCCTACTATAGATGAGTGGAGTGATTTTTTGCCTAGATTTAGAGAACATAGAGATGAAAACCCTGTTGAGAATTTGCTTGAGTTTCATGAACTCATGAATCAGTGGGGAATACATCATGAGGATGTATTAATGAAGATGTTCATGTACTCATTAGAGGGAGATGCTCATGAGTGGTATCCTCTTCGGATTATTCTAAACAATGACATGCTCGGAATTATGGTTCTCAGTCATATGGTTTCTTGGTTTCATTGGAAATGGAATTACACATGATCGAGATAGTTTTCAACTAAATAGAGTAGGAAGTAGGAGAATAAGCTCGTAGTTTGAGAACATTTATTTTTTAGTTCGCAGATTGTTTTTCAGTGTGTTGGTTTTTAGTAGCTTGTTTGAATAAGAGACTCCATAGCCAAAAAATGGCACTGGGGTTTAGCTACAGTTTCAAGTTTTAGTAAAGACTCCATATCCCAAGGCACTGGGGTGTTGTCTCAGTTTTTTAGTTCAATAAAATGCATGGCCAAGGGACAATAACAGATACAAAGGGTTGGAATACAGAAACAATGGTAATAAATGGAAGGTAAGAGAAGTTATCTAATATTAAGGCACCGATCTACAGTTCTTAGCATCTCACAAGGACGAGCTATCTGTAGTTGGAGAAAATGTTGTAACCTAGGTCTTCACCCCTCCCTCTCCTCTCTCTTTTCCCTATGCCTTCATCATTTTTTCCTATTCTGGTTGGTTAAGTCAGTTTCCCATTACTGAGTGAATTGGTTCTTATTCGTTTCTTTCTTGATTGAGTCTTTGCACATTTATGTTTCTGTTAATCCTTGAAGGATAATTACATGTCGTATTTAGTTCAAAATGTGTGTCATCATGTTTTCCATTGATTTAGCTCATAGTAGGTCGACCAAAACTTTTATATACAGAAGAAATGCCCATGCACATGACACAACAATCCAGAGCAGCCAATTTCAGGATCAGACTGTGGGAACAGACAGGTTAACTTTCGATGGTGGAGATCCATCAGGCCAATCAGATGAACAACTCTCATCCATTCGGGGTTCCAGAATCGCGCGAGGTTTAACATCAAGAATTACCCAAAGTCTCGAAGATTCGAAGTCCTAAAGAGCCAAAGAGAAGAAGAGGCGAAGTCCTAAAGATACGAAGATTTGAAGTCCCAAAGAGCTTAAGTCCCAAAGTCCCAAAGTGAATCTGGACCGTCCATCAACAAGGACATGTGGAGGTAGATCCTTCACTTCAAAGACTTAGCACTCTGGGATATTTTTTAGCACAACATTCATAAACTCTCGAAGTGTCAAAATTCTAAAGTCTCAAAGTAATGAGAGACTACCACGTCACTTAAGGCATGTACTAATTCAAGAGAACCTCATGCCTCACAATCCAAAACTCCCGAAGCCCGAAGTGTCGAAGCCCATGACACTCATTAGTCATGACACGTGGCACACTCATTAGTCATGACATGTGGCATTCATTCCATGTCATTTGGTTGTGACATTTGCTCATTTCCACGTAACACGTGTCATCCTTCCTTCCATGACACATCAGCAGTCATGACATCATATGACATCAAGACACCATGTCACTTCACAATGTTGTCACTCTGGGATATTTCCAAGCATAACATTTACAAACTCCCGAAGCCAGAAAAATCGAAGTCCCAAAGAAAATCTGGACCATCCACCAGTGAGGACACATGATAGGAAGATATTTTACTTTGGAGACTTAGCACTCCAGGAGATTCCAAGGAAAGCAATCAGAAACTCCCGAAGCCTGAACATCCGAAGTCCCAAAGTGAATCTGGATCATCCATCAGTAAGGAAATGCAGCGAAATATCTCCTTCCTCAGATATACAAAACTTCAGAGGATTGCACGAAAAAGGAGATGAAAACTCCTTAAGCCTGAAGTCCTGAAGTGAATCGAGAGCATCTAGATATTGAGGCCACATGGAGGCAGATCTCTCACTTCGAGAGTACGACACTCCAGACGAAGGTAAGAACTATGCATTGAAAGGCTCAAATCCTGAACTCTTGAAGTAACCATTGATCTCAAATCAACTAGCACCATTGATCCTTTCAATAGGTAAATATCACTCGAATCACAGATTACGATCAAATCGACGACCATGCTTCATTGCGGGGACGTAAACTACTCAAACGTTAATTTTCCAAAGCGGTCCCGCAATTGGAACCATGGTATTGTTGGAAGGGTACATCGCATCTTGTGGGGGATTGTGGGCCCAAAAGAGGTGTGGCCCCAAACCACCCTCAACAAATTTTGCAATCACGTTCTTAAATTACATCAGGTCACCACGTCACCTCCATGTCACCTCCATTCACCTCCACTTCATCTACATCCACGCCATCCACCTCCATGCATCCTGTCTTCCTATTCGACACTCGCCTCTGTGTCCTTCTGTTCACAACCAGGTCATCACAGTGAAATCAGGGAGAAGGGTCAGTTACAGTTGAGACAGAGTTCTCTTAGCTTCTGAAAGATCAGACACAGACAAAGAGTTAAGTCCAATTCACATATCGATGCAGATTGGTTCTAGAACACTTCAGCAGACTCTGCCCATGCAACTAGTTGTCTCTACTGGCCTTCAACAGCTCCCAGGCATGCCATTACTCCACAGAGAGTTTTTTTCTATCACTCCAAGGATTATTTTCTTCCTATTCAATTCCTCTAGCGCATGCATCAGTTCTGTCTTAGAGACAGTAGTAGTTTTTTAATTCCAACATTTTCTTTGATTAGAGATGAGAGTGTTCTTTTGTGTGTGATAAGAATCACTCTCATTGATTAAGTCCAATGCCATAGTCAAGTTAATAACTTTTTTTATGAATATTTACCTAAAATTAGGTCTCAGTCCCTTAAGGACGAGAACCTCTACAACTTTGTTAAATCGGGGGTCTTTGAATGTTTTGGTCGTCTGATTTTTTGGGAAAATGTAACACTACATCAAACTAGTTGTACATGTTTTATGCATGGATTAAAGATCTCTACTTGGTGACCATACTCTTGATGACACTGTTCTGTTCAAATCTTCATGTGTTTTTATTCTTATCTTGAATACAATTTTTTATTTTTGCAAAGTACATTTCATTTCCTTTCAACTATTGTATAACTTGTTTTTACTGACATGAAACATGTCAAACAACTAATTCTTTGGTGAAGATTTTATTTATTTGTAACCTATGGTAGTAATTGTGTTTTTGATACATGTTTAAAGTCTTGAAATGATATTTTAAGTATTGAACTTCTTGCAACATCTTGTTCATTCAGTAGTCTGTTATTTCCTTTTTTTTTCTATTATTTCACTAGGTTGTCATTAGTGTGCCACCAGCCAAGGAGGAACCTCATCCATATCAGTTTGCCAAACCAACCTTTCTTTTGTCTTGATAAAATAACCCTCTAACCAACCAACAAAAAAAAATTAAAAGAAACAATCATTCTAAACCGACAGGTGGCCTAGCTTTTCCCTTTAGCAGTCGGGTGCAAACCTTAGGACCAAAAATTACAATGATCCCCAAAACAAAGAACACTATGGCTGATTCTCTGGCCAGTGTTTCCTCGAGGCTATCCCCTTTAGAAGACTATGAATCCTCCTAGTTCACTGTGGAGCTACTCTACAAACCATCGATGGCCAACAATACTTCTAATTGGAAGGTCTTTGAAGGAGATGAACATATCATAAACTTCTTAACCAATCAGGAAAATTTTAAGGATCTGGCTATCGACAATGAAATATTTCAGGAGAAAATAGTGGGAACCAATCCCCATGTGCAAGGAGATGAATCATATCAATCAACTGACAAACCAAGGTTTCACACGATATTGAAAGGGGTAGCCAATTTAGAAAACCTTTTTGACTGAAGGGAAAGATTTAAAGGGTCAATGAACACAAAGACGGGGAGTTCATGTCCCATGTAAAAGACTATAAATCTTGGAACCCCGAAAAACCCCAAGAATGTAAATCTCAGCAAGATAATACCTAAAGAAGAAAGGAAGGCCTATCTCAAACTTTTTAGAGAATACCAAGATGTTTTTGCGTGGTCCTACCAAGATCTAAAAACTTATGATACTCGTATCATTCCACACACAATCTCGTTAAATCTCGAAGTGAAACCCTTCCAACAGAAGCTCTAGAAGTACCACCCATCCCTGGAGCCTCTCATGTGTTAGGATTTAAAGAAATTACTAGATGCTAAAATTATCTTCCAGGTTAGACACTCTACATGGGTAGCAAATTTGGTTCATGTCAGGAAAAAATTTGGGGAGATCCATCTGTGTGTGGATTTCAGGAACCTCAATAGAGAATCAGAAAAGGACAACTACCTAGACCCACCAATCGAGAAACTCTTGCAGACCATGTCTGGTTCTAATATTTTTTCTCTACTATATGGTTTTTCAGGTTACAACCAAGTTCTAGTTTCAGAGGAAGATCGTTTGAAAACTACCTTTTGAACTAAGTGGGGAACCTTTTCTTATAAATGCATGCCCTTTGGGTTAATCAATGCAGGGGAAACCTTCCAAAGGGCCATGGACTTAGCATTTCGGGGACTAATCAACAAGTGTGTAGTAGTTTATTTGGATGGCGTGACTATGTATTTAAAGAATAGAGAAGATCACATCTGACACCTAACCCAGATTTTTGAGAGGTGTAGGAAATATGGTATATCTTTAAACACTAAGAAAACTATCTTTGGTGTCGAGGAAGGGAAACTACTAGGTCATATTATATCTCAAGAAAGAATTCGCATAGACCCAGAATGGATTAGGGCCATATCTCAGCTTCCATTACCTCGCAACAAAAGGTCTATGCAATCCTTCTTTGGGAAAATCAATTTTGTGAGCAATTTCGCCCCCAATTTCGCTGAAACTATCAAATCCCTACAAAACATGATTCACAAAGATGTTGAATTTAAGTGGGATGATGAACAAAAAAGTTATTTCAGCAATATTAAGACTGTAATATCTCAAGCTCAAGTGTTGTGAAGTCCCTACTTTAGCAAATATTTCTTCCTCTATATTTTTGCCTCTGATCAATCATTAGCTGCAATACTGTCTCAAAGGGATCAGGACAACAAGGAGGCCTTGATCTCATTTATGATCACTAATCTCCAAGGGGATGAAATAAATTACCCTGCTATAGACAAGAAGGCTTATGTAGTTTACAAGGAAGTGAAACACTTTAGATATTACATCCTAGAGAACCATACCAAGGTCATTGTGCCTCATCCTGAAGTCCGATTCCTATTCACTCAGCAGGAGATGGGGGAAATAAGAGGGAACTGGATCGAAGTGGTCCAAGAATTTGATCTCGATATAAAACCTGCTAAACTGGTTAAGGGACAAGGATTATGTAAACTGGCAGTTGAAGCCCACGACCAAGTAAATCAAGACCCCGGATGGGAGAATGAAATGGAATTATGGTGTGGTGAAGCTTCATACGTCTCCCCAGGGGAGGAGTCTTGGTATGAGAAACTAACTTATCTCCTGCATCATGGGACTTTCCCAGAAAACCTAAACCCTAGGGAAAGGAGAGATCTCAAGTTAAAATGAACACAATATCACCTCATAAATTCAGTGCTCTTCTACGTTAATTATGATGGGGTACTTTTAAGATGTCTCAAACGTGAAGATGAAGACAAGGCTCTAAAGGAGCTCCATGATGGTCCTGCAGGTGGACATTTTGCAGTGAACACCACTGCTCAAAAAATACTGAGAACTAGCTATTATTGGCCTACACTATTCCGGGATGCTCACACATATGCTAGAAACTATAAAACTTGTCAAATAAGCGCAGGGAGGGAAAAGAGAGTAGTTGTCCCACTTCAACCTGTGGTCGTTTCCAGTCCATTCAAGAAATGGGGGTTAGATATCATAGGAGAAATTACAAATAGTTCTTCAAAATAGCATAGATACATACTTACTGCCACAGACTATTTTGGGAAGTGGGCACAGGTCGTCCCTCTGACTCATGTGAATGAAAAGGTGGTGATCCAATTCATAGAAAAACAACTGATCACAAGGTTCGGTATGCCTTCCATCCTTGTTTTTTATAATGTTTCTTACTTTTCTTCCACCCTATTAATAGAGTTTACTTTACACAAAGTAGTCATTATCAGATACTCTGCAAACTACTATCCATAGGGGTACGGAGTGGCAGAATCAACCAATAAGAACCTAGTGAGGATATTAAAGAAAACAGTTGCATACAACCAAAGGAATTGGCACACTTCACTTCATAATGCCTTATGGGATAATAGAGTAACACCCAAGGAAGCTATAGGGAATTCCCCATACTTTCTGGTATACGGACATGAATCCATTCTCCTGAACGGGCTATATCTCCCATCTCTTCAGCTTGCTCAGGATTCTAGAGGACAACCCTCATCAGTTATACAAAAAATAATTGATACCCTCCTCATGCTAGGAGAAGAAAGGGAGAAAGAAAAATCAAATTTCATGCAGTATGACAAACTTTGTTCCTGAATCATGCTCACATACAAAACAAGAAGCGCTGGGAGAATTGCAGTTGTTTTGAAGGAGTTCTGTATCTAACCTGTGCGAATAAGAAACCTTGGAAAAGTGATGAAGTGTCCGCCTGGTGATCTAGTAAAACCCAAAGGGAAAGATGGTAAGTTGGAAAGAACTACATGCACCTCAAGACAGAGCTAGAAAAATTCACCTTAACCATCTCATTTTTCAAATAACAAACATCCTCCTCTGCCACTCGCTCAGGGCATTCTGCCGAAATAAAAGAAATTATATAAAATGAGTGCAAAGTAGGAGAGGGTATGAATATAACTTCGTTGGGGCTATGGACGCTCACTGGTAGTGGAGCAAGTTCTATGATGTTGGGGTGACTTCGTCAGGGCTATGGACGCTCGCTGGTAGCGGAGAGACACCGTAGCAAGTGAGTGATGATAACTAAAAGGCCAGGTTCCAGTGAATTATTTACTCGAATCTTGTCAAAAGAAGGCATGGATCATGATTACATGAATTGAAGGTGTAATAATGGTTGAAACCCCACAGGAAGGCCCAGATTCACCAACCAGGGAATTTCAAACACAAGGATAGGAGAGGCTTTGATAAAAACTAGTTAATTTATTAACATTTTCTGAATTAGCTAAGCCCAAGGTAGGAACATTTATTCTTCTTTCGCCTAGTAAGTCTCCATTTTTTAAGAACTCAACACACCCTAAAAAATCTTTATCAAATTTTTGTCACTTTTTGGGTACCACTTGTTTTCTCCACTGCCTGACTTGATTCCATTTTAGGAAATGTTTTGCCTTTGGTTATTTTCATGACTCTCATCACCTATTCAGGTTTGTTTGAACTTATTAAAACCCATGATCGAAATACCTTGACACCTAAATTAAGAATCAACAACCAATCACTGCACGTAACACGCTCAAGTTTGGCGTCGGAAATAATTCAAGTAAGTAAAGGAACCACTCGAAAAAAAATAGTTGCCAAGTGTCAATCTTCATCAACATCGGCATAAGTCAGTTTTCGTTTGTGTATTTTTTTATCATAAAGGTTTAAGAGATAGTTGATCCCCTTCGACATCGGTAAAACACGAGGAGGATAGACGTTAACAAGGACGAAAAGAAATTGTCGATCCCCTATGCGTTTTTGGCATCTGAAATTTTCGAGGGAACCGATCTGAGAGAACTTTGGTAGGTTTATCACCGATCGTCGATCCTTGACACTTTTCAACATAGGTAAGATAGGATTTGGTTTTATAACGAATAGATTAAGGAAATTCTCGACTCTGATTAATATGATAAAATTAAGTGATTCGTCTCGAACGTCACATGTCTTTACCAGGTAAGAGGATCATACCGTCTAAGTCTATCCCAAGTCGTTCTTGGTTCCCTAGGACCTAGTCACACCTCTGAGTTGGATTTTCCATGTCATCATTCTACGGTAAGATCAATCGGCATCAAATATTTTGTAGGAGGATATCAATAAAAATTTTCATAGCACAATACCGACCCTGATCCACCCAGTGAAAGAGAGACGTGACGAGACATTTTCAACATTAGATTCGATCTGATTTTGGACATTTAAGGAGATAATTAATACTCGATCCCGCATTAGTTGCTAAATCATGCACCAATTAAAACAACATTTTTGAAATCGCCTATATACCACATCACCACCCACACCTCTGTCGTCAACCCATGATGAATTTAAGTTCTAACTCCTCTAAAGATTCAGCAGAAGATTTATTGAAATTTCACTCATAACCCAAATTGAATGGTTGATGCGACACAGTAGGATATTCCTTGTTTAAATCTCTTGAACCGTTGTGAACAAATTCATTCTGTGCATAAGAGAATTCTAGAGTGTCTAAAGAAGAAAAATGAGCAACTCGAAGACTCTACTGACCCTCATGATCATCAAGAAACCAGATTTAACAAGATTCAGAGGTATGTATCCAATTCTTTCAAGTAGTTGGTTATAATTTATATGTGTTTGTCTGGTTTTCTACACAGTCTCTAAACTATGCTCAAGTTGTAGGAACAATGCCACCGAGAAATCCAACCACCAGATGCTCTTCGAGAGCACCAAAGCTAAAATAACTAGAGATAGACGAAGGTTCTTCTCCATGGATCGCGAGGAAATTGGAGTACGCCCCTAGGGTGGAGCCTGTCATCAAAACAACAACAAAGAAATTTTCCATCCATCCTCTGGACTTTGTCAATACAGAGGAAATCACCAGATCCAAGGTAGTTCTCCCATAGTGGGGGGATCTCTTCAACAGGATTAGCATAGTAGAATACCCAGAGTATATTCCACAAAGCAACCTAAACTTAAGGGCACTCGATGACCAGGCATTCCCCAACATCCGACGATCATATTTACACATGGTGGCAAGAAGAAACCTCATTTTCCTCTGCATATAGGTCCTGAAGTGGCTCATCGACCACACAGATGGGAAGATTTTTTTTATCAACGATGAGAATGGAGGGTGCATCGGAGCTTTCCTCCTGACAAAGGTCCAAAAATACTACAAACTCAAGGACCTAGAGGAGCGACTCAACATGAACTTCGTGGTGAAGTTCTATGAATTCCATGACACCAGTCGATTTATGGCTTCATGGTGGAGGGAAGACAATAAATTCACCAATCGAAGCAATGGATGGTATGGGACAATCAACCTGAGAAGACATACATATATTTGATGGCTCTCATCTGTTGGCTATATGAAGAAAAGGATTGCTCCAAGTTTTCGGAATCATGGATGCCATTGGCATACACAGTTAAAATCATTGGGAGAATATTCAACTCAGGATCAATAATCTCCAAACAATTAAGAATTTGTGTGCAATAGGCTCAAATATCGAAGGAAGGAGAGGCACCAACTTTATACATGGCCTCATACCTGCTCGATGTCATGTGTGCTAGGAATGTCTTCATCGAATTGAATCTGAGCTTGCATTTTGTAGACCTCCAGGTCCACGTCTACTTCAACATGCTATGGGAAAACAAGTATAAGAAATCTTACGCCCTAATCTGCGATGAATTCACCGCCCACATTTATTTTATTCTTTTTAAGAAGGAATGCCCAAGGCTATCAACAAAAACCAATAAAATGATAGCCAAGGTATGCCATTGGTACTTGAACGAGCACTCAACCTACATCAGGGTGTTCGAGGCCACTAAAGAAACAATTATTCTACTATCTCATGTCCCAGACCGACTCGTCGTGGGAGAAATCTGTTATCAAAGCATCCTGCAGGTCTATAACGCCACATTGGTCATAGACAAGAAACGAGCCTTCATACCCTACGATTTCCATGTAGGGTTCTATCTGGTAAATGACACTGCTTAAGCCAAGCAAGAACGGTTGAGACAACTTGAATTTAGGTTCCCTACAGGCCAATTCTACAAGCATGATCCAAAAGGCCTGGTGCTCCAACATGCATCGCAAGTATCATCTTGATGGCTGTATGTTCACGATAAATTTGAGGATGAAGTCTTCACAAAGAATTACCGAGATAGGGTTGAGGAGGTGCATAGGATGGCCAACCCAAACATGACCAGGTTCAAGGCCATGATCATGGATGAATAGGTGGAAACAATAGAGTAGTCATCTCAAGAGGCCCTCAGAGCCAAGGAAGAAATCAGAGCAACAGATACAACAGAGGCACAGAGAAGGGATTTTTCCTTGACACCAGAGGCACATGCAAGGAGATTTATCCTGATGGAAGAGGAACAGAGAGTCATTGATCAGTTGCAGAATGACCTGGATCTCAGAGAGATGACGAGGGTTCCTGTCGACAACCCAATCGAAAGCCTAGGAGATCCAAGTGGCTCAGAGATGATACAACTTGAAGGAATCACCGAGATGGAAAATCCTGAAAAAACACTGCCACAGATCGGATCCCCAGGAGAATTTCAACTCATCCTGAGATATCAAGGACACAAGGTAGGACTAGTGCACCAAACCCCTTGCATGACTTAATAACTATCTATGATGATGAGGAGAGTTTGGATGTTTCCATGGTGACTCTGGTATAGATTACAGAGGAAAAGGAACCCGCAAAAGTATCTTCCCCAACTCCCAATGCTCCAATTCAATGTCGTCCATAGAGCGAGCAAGGGGATGAAAGTTTATTAGAAACTAAACTACTCAATACATGGGAAACCCCAATGGCTGGCTTGAAGGATGAGGTAGGATGAGGTGAACAAGAAGGAGAAATTCCAGAACAAGAAGTTGACATCTCGAAAACCGTTTATCAAGTAAGTACCAAGCCTTCTACTGATTCATAAATTTTGGCCAGTACTTTACCTCCCAATGAGAAAAAGCTAGAGGCCAAGCTTCTGGGACATACATAAGAGGTTCAAGAACCTAGTATTGAACAAATACACACCATTGAGAGCCTGGAAAACACTCTTACTTGGAGAGATAAACAAATCACTGAAACCATGGATGAGGTCGTCGATATACAAGCCATCTCCTATGACCGAAAGAAGAAAGCCATCATGAAGAGAACCACTAAGAAGAAGAGGCTTACTCTGGACAATTCCATCCTCATCACCATAGAGGAGAAATTGATTAGCAGGGAGCATACCAAGACGTTCGAGCTTATCAGCGCAGGGATGGAAATCATAGATGCCACCCTCGATAGAGAAAGGAAAGATGAAGAGGAACTGGCCGTTGCGCTAAAGGAGTTGGATCATCTGCACCATTTGGAAAAATATTATCAGGACTCCACGTGTTGATACTTAGAACACATCACCAAAAGACTTCATCCTCCTTTGAAATCTGGCCTTCTTTTACTTCTTCTTCCCTCTGAAATTTGACTTTTATCAAATGAATGTATAATGATGTTTATTTATACCATTTATGTCAATTCCTTTTAACAATAGGGCCGACCTAACACTTTCTTATTTTGTAATTCTTTTCTTTAATTATCTTCAGGGCCTACATGTACAATTCACTTTGTCATCTTCAAAAATTCATTTCTCCTCAACCATGAGGATCCACGTGACGTGC
>ML781831.1:669406-689291 GCA_009831015.1 Picea engelmannii
ATCTGATGAATGAAGAAATCCATGGATGCACTACTGTTTTCATAAGAATATACAATAACTGGTCTCTATAAAGTAGACTAAGATTTTTCAGTGAAAGAAAAGTGAAAAATTGTTAATAGCTCAAAATACTGATTCACCCCCCCCCCTCTCAGTATTTTCCCAACAAATATTTCAATAACACTTGTCACAGCCAAGGGATATGATGCATGGCTCAGTGTAGTAGCTGGTTGTTCCTCATTTTGAGAAATCACAGCTACAGGATGTGTCAATTCAATTCCATCAAGGCTTGTCTGGTTGGTGCTAGGATGGTCGCGGGTTGTGCATTTACTTCTCTGGGTCATCTTATGGGCAATAATAGTAGGGGTTTGGACTATTGTTGCAGCCAAGGGTAGAGACTCAGGAAGAGGTCCAATCATATCTGCAGGTATAGAAGGTAGTTGGTCTGCTACAACAGGTAATGGGTTATTGGAAATGCCCATATATTTTTGAATTAATAGTCCGATGAGTCTGTTATTAGAAAGGTAGTTCTTGGGGTTTTTGGATTTTTTTACAAAATAAGACATGTTATTCAATGAATGGAGGAGAAAACAAGGAATGTTTATGAATTTCTGATGTCACAGATGTGATAATAAGATGAAATCAAAAGAATAAACAACTTGGTACCTACCTTCGCAGGTAATGTACCTTTTGATGAACTCTGCAACTTTCCCCCATGGCTCTGGTAAGGAATTGGCATCCGCACCTCGGCCTTTTATCCAAATTTGCTCATTGTCAATGAGGAAATCTTTTTGAGCATCCAGAAGATGTGTTTTTTGGTTAAACCATCTGTCTCCTATTGTTGGAAACCCTGTGACAACAACAATGCTTTCTTTTGATACTATAATCCTTACCCCATTCACCATTGAATATACTTCGGTGAGATTTTGACTAAACTCCAATACCTCGTCCTCATTAAACCCCTGCAGCTTCTTAAAATATGATATCCAGCCGGCCTAAAAAAATATTTGGTAGGCCTCTGGGTGTAACAACAAAGTGTCCAAATTTGTGGGTTCATACCTCACAGTTGATCCTCCCATGATGTTGCTTGAGAGTCTAACAAGCACGTAGGAGGAGAGACTAGCCCCTAAACTAAAAATGCAGCCAATTCGAATGTGGTTTGCATGTAGAATATACTGTCTCAACAAAAAGAAGTGTGGTCAAAAAGGTGGTGAAGGTGAGTATAAAATACCGTTTGGATGGCTAGATTTGGATTTCCCCGCCCCCCCAACTAATCGGATTGGCTCCAGGTGGATCAATTTAGCGCAAGTTGTGAGAAAATAGGAAAGTGTGACTTTATAGATTCATTACTTTAACATGTAGGATTAGTCACGTACCTCATATATTATCACACATAACTGTCTGTCAGAGTGAGTGCGCTATCCAACTACCATCTGAGTTTCATGGAATAGTTGACATGATGAAGGATAGTGTGAGAACTGACGATATGACAACTGGAGCAGATATGGAATCCTTTCTGGAGATAATCAGTTGGAAATCGCCAGATGTGAAGTCAAGTAATGATGAAACAACACTTTCGGATAGAGAAGGAGGAAAAATATAGCTACAGTATGAACAAATCAGTGGTGTTGTAGCATGTAAAGAGTGTAGAGTTGGAGTAGTAGTATTTGGTAGAAATGCAAAAAATAAAGAGTGAAGTGGCAAGAAAGAATAACAAAGATCAGTGTATTAGTATGTACTTCGGCCAAAATGGTGGAGGTAGGTGTAACAACAAATGAAATGGTGTAACCGCGTGAAAAGCGATCATTGTGTAATAGTAGGGAAATTGGCCAACTTATCAGAAATGGGTGTAACAGCAGGAAAATCAACCAATTTATCGGAAGTGGGTGTAACAACATGGAAATCGACCAATTTATCTGAAATGGGTGTAACAGCATGGAAATTGGCCAATTTGTCGGAAAATGGTGTAACAACAGGAAAATCGACCAATTTGTCTGAAATGGATGTAACAACATGGAAATCGACCCATCTATTAGAAAACGGTGTAACAATAAGAAAATCAGCCAATTTGTCTGAAATGGGTGTAACAGCATGGAAATCGGCCAATTTGTCGAAAAATGGTGTAACAACAGGAAAATCAGCCAATTTTTTTGAAATGGGTGTAACAGCAAGGAAATTGGCCAATTTATCGAAAAAGGGTGTAACAACATGGAAATCGGTCAATTTGTCGGAAAAGGGTGTAACAACAAGAAAATCGGCCAATTTGTCTGAAATGGGTGTAACAACATGGAAATTGATTGAGTGTTGCATCACTTAGTTTTTAGGAAGTTTTTCAACTTCCATGAACTAATTGCTTGACGCCTTTTCTGTATTCATCCTTGTTGTTCATCAATTCACTTGCACACACAAAAATGCCTGATACCCTTGAAGGCTAAATTTTATTAGCATAGTATAAAAAAAAATCAAACAACACAGAGAAAATTAAATTTTGTTGAGTTTATTTATATACAAGGTCTAAGAAAAATAAGTCATAAGGTTGAGAAAGGGAAAGAGCAAGCTCCATTCCTTTTAAGAATTGATAACTTGTATCGGATGAACATCTAGATTTGAATTCTGCCTTGGACAGTGGACGTTGATAGAGGCGCAGGCAATGACCATTTGCATGTAACTGTGTATCGGATCCATTAATAGTGATCAACCTGACTGTCCCGTTGGGAAAAAAAACATCTACCTCATAACGTCCTAGCCATCATGTACACATCTTACCCTAAAATTCTTTAAAGCGTGAATCATACAACAGAGCCCAATCTCCTTTCTGGAATAATTTCTTCTTGATGACTTGGTCATGCCATTTTTTTCTCTTTTGTTGAATCATCGAGGTTTGATGAATAACGTCCAAACACTTTTCGTCAATCTCATTGAGTTGTTGCAGTCTAGGCTTATGTTCCATAGTCAAGTCAAGGTTTACTATTGATGCAGTTCTTAAGGTTTTGATTTCGATTTCAATGGGAAAAACAAGGCTTTTTCCATATACCAGCTCGTAAGGAGAAAAACCAGTTGTGTTTCTCCAAGTAGTTTGGTAAGCCCATAGAGCTTCATGCAATCTGTCTATCCAATCTCGACGATGTTCTCTCATTGTTTTAGTAAGAATGGCTTCGATAACTTTGTTGGTACTTTCCACCTAGTCATTGCCTCATGGATGGTATGGACAAGCTATTCTATGTAAAACATGATTTTTACTGAGTAGGGATTCAAGTTTATGTGATGTGAAAGGGAGTCCTCCATTTATTAATTCTCTAGGAACTCCAAACCTAACAGAGATATCTTCAAACAGAAATGCTAAGATAGATTCTTCTAAGGCCCTAATGAGTGCTTTTGCCTCGACTCACTTGGTCATGTAATGTGTACAAACCAATATATATACCTTTTTATTAGAAGGTGGGTTAATCAGCCCTCTGAAATCCATGGCCCATCTCTCAAAAGGATATAAAACTACCTGAGGCTGGAGAGGCATATCATCCCTATGATTTAGCTGACCCATTCGTTGGCAACTGTCACAAGTTTGAATATATTTCTTGGCATCTTGAGATATGGTGGGCCAAAAATAGCCCATCCTTAAAATTTTATGTCTGGTCCTTTTATCAGCAAAATGACCCCCATAAGGGCCATCATGGAAATCCTTCAGCATATTATACACTTCATCATCCCTTACACATATCCTGATTTCCTGATCCAGGCCTGTGTGGGAAAGGTATCCTCCTATCCAACTATACCGAGCACTCTTCTGAATAATCTTCCTTCTTTCTCGAAGAGAAAAATGGAGAGGTACCTTCCCTGCAAGCAAATAATTAGCAATGTCTGCATACCAAGGTGAGTGAGCAGATACTACAAAAAAATGTTCATCTAGAAAGGAATCATCAAGAGGTAAATTATCATCATTTATATGTAATCTTGAGAGAAAATCAGCAACCACATTTTCTTTTCCTGGTCTATCTACTATATTGATGTCAAATTATTGTAGTAGTAACAACCATCTTGTTACTCGAGCATTAGTAATAGGTTTATTCATCATATATTTAATTGTTTTATGATCAGTATGAATAAAATTAGGATATACAGTGACATAATGCCTGAATTTATTGATTGCATAAACTACTGCTAAGAATTCTCTTTCAGTAACTGTATAATTTAATTCAGCAGGAGCCATGTTCTTGCTGATATAGTAGATGGAATAGGGCTCTTTGTATTCATGCTTCCCTAGTACTGCACCAATTGCAGTATCTAAGGAATCTAAGGAAATGTGAAATGGAAGAGCCCAATTGGGCCCTCTCAAAATGGGAGTTGTGGACAATTTATGTTTTAGATCTATAAAAGACAATTCACAGTTGTCAGTCCAACAAAAGTCAACATCTTTTGTTAATATAAAAAACAAGGGGGAAGCCAGTTTGGAATTTTTTTTAATGAATCTCCTGTAATAGCCAGCATGCCCAATTTATCGGAAGTGGGTGTAACAGCATGGAAATCGACCAATTTATCTGAAATGGGTGTAACAGCATGGAAATCGGCCAATTTGTCGAAAAATGGTGTAACAATAGGAAAATCGACCAATTTGTCTGAAATGGATGTAACAACATGGAAATTGGCCAATTTATCAGAAAAGGGAGTAACAGCAGGAAAATCGGCCAATTTGTCTGAAATGGGTGTAACAGCATGGAAATCGGCCAATTTGTCGAAAAAAGGTCTAACAACAGGAAAATCGACCAATTTGTTTGAAATGGGTGTAACAGCAAGGAAATTGGCCAATTTATCGAAAAAGGGTGTAACAACATGGAAATCGGTCAATTTGTCGGAAAAGGGTGTAACAGCAAGAAAATCGGCCAATTTGTCTGAAATGGGTGTAACAACATGGAAATTGATCGAGTGTTGCATCACTTAGTTTTTAGGAAGTTTTTCAACTTCCATGAACTAATCGCTTGACGCCTTTTCTGTATTCAACCTTGTTGTTCATCAATTCACCTACATACACAAAACTGCCTGATACCCTTCAAGGCTGAATTTATTAGCATAGTATAAAAAAAAATCAAACAACACAGAAAAAATTAAATTTTGCCGAGTTTATTTATATACAAGGTCTGATCAAAATAAGTCCTAAGGTTGAGAAAGGGAAAGAGCAAGCTCCATTCCTTTTAAGAATTGATAACTTGTATCGGTTGAACATCTAGATTTGAATTCTACATTGGACAGTGGACGCTGATACAGGCGCAGGCAATGACCATTTGCATGTAACTGTGTATCGAATCCATCAATAGTGATCAACCTGACTGTCCCGTTGGGAAAAACAACGCCTACCTCATAAGGTCCTAGCCATCATGTACACAGCTTACCCTGAAATTCTTTAAAGTGTGAATCATACAACAGAGCCCAATCTCTTTTCTGGAATAATTTCTTCTTGATGACTTGGTCATGCCATTTTGTTCTCTTTTGTTGAATCACCGAGGTTTGATGAATAGAGTCCAAACACTTTTCATCAATCTCATTGAGCTGCTGCATTCTAGCCTTCTGTTCCATAGTCAAGTCAAGGTTTACTGTTGATGCAGTTCTTAAGGTTTTGATTTCGAGTTCAATGGGAAAAACAAGGCTTTTTCCATATACCAGCTCGTAAGGAGAAAAACCAGTTGTGTTTATCCAAGTAGTTCGGTAAGCCCATAGAGCTTCATGCAATCTGTCTATCCAATCTCGACGATGTTCTCTCATTGTTTTAGTAAGAATGGCTTCGATAACTTTGTTGGTACTTTCCACCTAGCCATTGCCTCGTGGATGGTATGGACAAGTTATTCTAGGTAAAACATGATTTTTACTGAGTAGGGATTCAAGTTTATGTGATGTGAAAGGGAGTCCTCCATCATTTATTAATTCTCTGGGAAATCCAAACCTAACAAAGATATCTTCAAACAGAAATGCTAAGACAGATTCTTCTAAGGCCCTAATGAGTGCTTTCGCCTCGACTCACTTGGTCATGTAATCTGTATAGACCAATATATATACTTTTTTATTAGAAGGTGGGTTAATAGGCCCTATGAAATCCATGGCCCATGTCTCAAAAGGATATAAAACTACCTGAGGCTGGAGAGGCATATCAACCCTATGATTTGGTTGACCCATTCATTGGCAACTGTCACAAGTTTGAATATATTTCTTGGCATCTTGAGATATGGTGGGCCAAAAATAGCCCATCCTTAAAATTTTATGTCTGGTCCTTTTATCAGCAAAATGACCCCCATAAGGGCCATCATGGAAATCCTTCAGCATATTATACACTTCATCATCCCTTACACATATCCTGATTTCCTGATCCAGGCCTGTGTGGGAAAGGTATCCTCCTATCCAACTATACCGAGCACTCTTCTGAATAATCTTCCTTCTTTCTCGAAGAGAAAAATGGAGAGGTACCTTCCCTGCAAGCAAATAATTAGCAATGTCTGCATACCAAGGTGAGTGAGCAGATACTACAAAAAAATGTTCATCTAGAAAGGAATCATCAAGAGGTAAATTATCATCATTTATATGTAATCTTGAGAGAAAATCAGCAACCACATTTTCTTTTCCTGGTCTATCTACTATATTGATGTCAAATTATTGTAGTAGTAACAACCATCTTGTTACTCGAGCATTAGTAATAGGTTTATTCATCATATATTTAATTTTTGTATGATCAGTATGAATAAAATTAGGATATCCAGTGACATAATGCCTAAATTTATTGATTGCATAAACTACTGCTAAGAATTCTCTTTCAGTAACTATATAATTTAATTCAGTAGGAGCCATGTTCTTGCTGATATAGTAGATGGAATAGGGCTCTTTTTCTTCATGCTTCCCTAGTACTGCACCAATTGCAGTATCTAAGGAATCTAAGGAAATTTGAAATGGAAGAGCCCAATTGGGCCCTCTCAAAATGGGAGTTGTGGACAGTTTGTGTTTTAGATCTATAAAAGACAATTCATAGTTGTCAGTCCAACAAAAGTCAACATCTTTTGTTAATAGAAAAAACAAGGGGGAAGCCAGTTTGGAATTTTTTTTAATGAATCTCCTGTAATAGCCAGCATGCCCTAAAAAAATTCTTACCTCTTTCTAATTTGATGGAGTTGGAATGTCCAAAATTACCTAGATTTTGGTTGGGTCTACCTGAATTCCTGCATAATAAATGAAGTGTCCCAGCACTACTCCCTTTCTCATCATCATATGACACTTTTCTGTACATAAAGAAAGATGATATTGTATACATATTTTGAGCACTTTTTCTAGATTAGCCAAGGCTTCATTGAAATCAATGCCATAAGGTGTAAAGTCATCCATGAATATCTCCATATAGTCATTCACCATATCAAAAAAAATACCAATTACAGCTCCCTGGAAAGTGGTTGGTGCATTACACAAGCCAAATGGGAGAAACTTGTAATAAAATGTACCCAAAGGGCTGGTAAAAGTGGTCTTATCTTGTTCCTTTGGAGCAATTTTTATCTGTTTATAGGCACTGAATCCATCTAAGAAAGAGAAAAACTTTTTCCCAGCTAGGTTGTCTAGAACCTGATCAATAAATGGCAGAGGGAAATGATCCTTCTATGGGGCTTTATTCAAGGCTCTATAGTCTACACAGACTCTCCATTTTCCATTCTTTTTAGGAACAATAACCAATGGTGAGACCCACTTGTTGTCTGATATAGGGCAAATGAAATCAACATTGAGAAGTTTCTGGAGTTCCTCTTTAACAATTTCTTAAAGGTTTGGATTCATCCTCCTTTGCGGTTGGGAAATGGGTCGGAATTCTTCTTTAATGTATATATGGTGGGTACATAGTTCAGAGGAAATTCCTTTCATATCCATGTAATACCAAGCAAATTCTTCTTTATGTTCAATCAATAATTTCATTAATCGGCGAGTTTTAGTAGTGGATAGATCGGGATTGATGTTCAAGGTTTTTCCAGGTTCAATTTCTATAGCGATGCTCTTGGAACTGACTTTAGGAAACAATTTAATTGTTTCATCATCTGTTGTTACAACATTTGTTGTTACAGCGGTTGTTGTTACAACTGAATCATTTTGATTTTCAGTGGTTTCCGAGAACATTTATGAGCTCATGCCTTCCTGGGTGATGGGGTCGAAGACTCTAATCAATCGGTGGTGCATGTTCCATGTAACAATAGAGGAGTCATAGATAAAGTAGTTGATTAATTCATCCTCTGTCTCATCCTTGAAACTCAGGGCTTTTCCTATGGTCAGCACAAGCAGATCACTTTCATCCTCAGTGTCCATCCATAAATAATTTTCAAGTTCTGCACTAGGTGTAGCATGAGGATATAGGGTCAATTTTTTTGTGTTATAACCATCAGAGATGGTCATGGAACCAGATCTACAACCAATGACAACATCAGCTATAGCTAACAATGGTCTTCCCAGAATTAGAGGGTGGCCCCCCAGATGGGTTTTGGATTGCAAAACGACAAAATCAGCAGGATACTCCCATGAATCCACGAAAATGACTAAATCATCTATTACTCCTTCTGGTCTGATGGTAGAACGATCAGCTAATTCGAGAATGGTAGGAGTAGGTCGGAATTGTGTTTTGAGTTGCAACAATTGTGTATTTTCTATTGGCATGATGTTAATTGCCGCCCCTAAGTCGACTAGCACATGGGGGATAGATGTCTATCTAATTTTGACAGTGACTGTAGGGTTTTTTGGGTCACCATATTTAATAGGTGGGGTTTTTCCTAACATCAGTTTAGAAACATCCCCCACTACATGCACTGTGAGGGGATCCCTAGTTTTTCGTCCAGGTCTTTTTATATAGATATCTCTTACATTCTTGGCATAAATAGGTACATCTCTTATCACTTTCAATAGTGGAATATTAACGTGCAGATTTTGCAATTTTCCTAAGAGATTGAAAGATGGTAACTCCACAAGTTTGGTAATTGTCAGTCTCTCAGGGAATGGTAGGTCTACTGACTCTATAATAGGTTGGTCAATTTATTTTGTATCAACAGATGGTCTTTCCCCTGATTCCTTGTCTGATTCTGAAGATGGAGCATCTTCAATTATTGGCTCGAATATTCTCCCTGATCTTAATTTGATTTCATCACAAGGCATAGGATTAATAGATAAGGCTGGCACATTGTGTATATCTATGTTCTGAACGTCCTTATTATTTGGGTTTGGGTTAGGTTGCACAGACATCTGAGGTTGTAAAGGAGGAGTTTTTAGTGGGGAATTGGAGGGTAACTACAGTCGTTGCTGCTGATACTGGGGTTGGAACTGTTGTTGATAAGGGTTTGGTTGGTGTTGGTTTTGATAATTGAGTTGTTGTTGAGGGCCTCTCCAATATGGGTTCCATTGTCCATGATGATTATGTTGATGGGGCATAGGTAACCATGCATTGGGATCTTGATAAGGGTTTGACATATGATGTGGAGGGGAGCATTCGTCTGGCCATATAGTGGTTGATTGTTCCAATAATTAAGTGTTGTAGGAGATAATTGAGAGTTCATACCTTGGCCTCTTGGCTACCATTGTCTCCTTTGTGTAATTAGATAGGCAACCTCTTCTTCCTCATTAGTTTTCTTCATTCATTCTTTTACTCCTAGTAGAGAGGGACATTGTCCAGTAGCATGATCTAATTCACAAATAAGACATACCAGGACAATGTTCAGCAAGCACTCCCTTAGTGGATGTTTCTTTCTGCATTTTGAACAGAAAATGCACAATGATTGATCTGATTCTGCTTGTTTCTGCTTGATCTACAAGATGTCAATTTGTGAAGCAAAAGAGTTAATCATCTCTGTTTTGAAATTTTCTAACAGAATACCTATTTATGCTCTTGTTTCTCCTCCATTGGCTGATTTTTGTATCGTTGAAAAAGTGGTATCCTTGGTAGCTGACCTATTCTTTGTAGATCCTTGAGAACATATTTTATAGAGGTCTACAATGTCCTCATATGATTCCTTATATATATCTCCTTTTCCAAGCATATTCATTTGTAATACCCTGTTTCCCCCATTTTGTAAAAATAACGGGACTGGCCAAGAACTATGGAAAACTCATAAATGTGAATATGTGATGTAAATGGACCTTGAAGAAAAGGTCAATGAATGTGAATAATATTTTGAATATTATTGCAGGACTGCTGAGAGGGGACGTGTAGAAAAAGAGACCACGATGGTGGTGGAAGGCACCTAGAAAGGTGGCGTTAACTTCCACTGAGAACTAATACCATATTTGGACTCCACTGGCCTGGAGAACCAAAAGTGGCTCGTTGGCCCTGAATTAAATGACTCGCAGGCTGGTAGGTAGATGGCTTAATGAGGGATGGAGAGGTGAACCGCCTATCCGTAGAGCCATCATGACTGACCAACGTGAGGGTAATCGCGCCACACAGAACCTCGCAAGAGGATAAGGCGTGGGGTAGAAGCGATTGCGAGGGGGGGACACGAGGGGAGCACTCTGACGATATGCAGAGTGAGTGATAGAAGAGAGCAAGGATTGCAACCTTTACTCATGGTCACTAGCAGACAGAGAGACGCAGTCTCACAGCATCGTGGTATTAGCTCGGGGGTGGCAAGTGGTAAATCCGTTGGGAGTCGCTACGCCTACGGTTGGGTGGAAACGAGCACCCGTCTCAGTAGTTGCACTCACTTCTGGTGTTATTTCTGATAAGTGTTTTACATATTGCATCTTGAAATTCATATACTGACATATATGCTCATAGAACTGTGAAATTGTGAACGATTATAGTATAAGAATGTATGTGCAGTGTTTTGAGAAGAAATGATAGATATATGCTTATAACAGAAAGACCACGCATGGATTATGTTGATAAATGAAT
Source organism: Picea engelmannii (assembly GCA_009831015.1). Taxonomy (NCBI): domain Eukaryota; kingdom Viridiplantae; phylum Streptophyta; class Pinopsida; order Pinales; family Pinaceae; genus Picea; species Picea engelmannii. Next base: position 680,286 of record ML781831.1, read on the forward strand.
TTAATTATGTATGAGTTGAACCAAGTCAGACTTCCAATCCGTCCTCGGGAATTTGTTTCCCCTTGTCTGTCTCCTGAAATGCCCCAAAATAGATCTCTTCATAGAGATTTTCCTCCTTGGAAAGGTTTACCAAGAGCCTGAAAAAAGGACTTGAGGTGCAATTCTTAACAACCCTGTACGAGTCGGAAGAACCATGGTCGTTCATGACTGTTAGATTGATGAAAGAAACAAGGGCGTTACATACCTTGCCCCTTTTCCTCTATCTTCGTGAATAGCGAGGAAATCGGGATCGTAGACCCCCAAGGTCCAGGAGAACATCTGGACCGTTGATTTTTCCACATCCATGAAGTAGAGGGAGAGTGCATGATGTGGGACAGATCTGAACCATTATATCCTAGCTAGAAAAACCTGACAGCTGTTGGATCTGTTCAGAGATGCATGAGGGTTAAGCCCTCGTGAACAGGAGGTTGAAAGTCCCGACGAGAGACGTGGCCATCGGGATATCAACACTCGTGAATTTGGGAGTCATGATGACATGAGGTCGGGGATTTTCATAGTGAAAATCCCGAAACCAATTTGAGTTGTACATCATAGGAGGACACGTGGGCAAGATCGGCAGCCCGTCGGCATTTCGGGGAATCGAAGGGACAAGTTGTCGGAGTATTTCGGCAGCAGAAACTCCAAAATCATGAGAAGCAATCAGGACCATCCATATTAGGAGGACACGTCGCGGCAATCGGAGCATGCGGGAAAAATCCCGAAAGGAAATTCATCCATTGGGAAATCTGGAATCCCGTGGACAAGAAGCCCATACACTTCGGAATTTCGAAGTCCGAAATCATGACAAAGTGAAAGGCATCCATTGTAGGGCCAGCTGTCATTATATCGGTATATCGGGATTCGGCGGATCGCGAATCCTGAGGACGAGTACATCTCGGCCTTGGAAAGTCTGAAAACCCGACAGGGGATAAGGCTGCGGTCTTACGAGATAGTGGTCACGTGGGCCAGGGGTTTATCCAGGAGGGATAATATGTAAGAGACCATATCAGTGAATTGGCTCATCGGAGATCGGGGATTCAAGAGAACAGGGAACTCTTGACATTGGGAATCATGAAACTCCAAAACCCGAAAGTACATGCACTCCCCGTTGTGGAAAGAGTAGCGGTCGTATTCAAGGGTCATGACAGGGAATCCAATGAGCTTCTTTGTCCCATGAACTGATTGAACGACCCTGTGAGAAGACATGCTTGGGAGCACGACTGCATCGCTTTCCATGTCGAAATTCAGGAATTTGAATGACGAAGAGTCTTGGAGTTGTTGCACTCTGAACTCCCGAGTACCGAAACCCCGAAAGGATCCATACCGTTAGATCGAGGGAGGCTTACGGCCGTCGATCTCCCTTTGGAGGGAACTTTGGAGACCTCGAAAGTTTTGGGGATTTGAATGGGAAAGGTAGAAGTCACGTATCGTGATTCCCCGAATTGCGAAAAGCCGTTAAGCCCTTGGCTGGCTTAAGCACGTGGACATCATATAGGGTCACGTGGACAAGACCCCAAGAGAGAAACTTGCCCCTCGCTAAACCCCGTAGGACTTCGGGGGTTCTGATTGTTGAGAAATCAACAAAAAAGCTTGATGTGCATAGTGGGTATGTGACATCAGTATATCTAAACAATCTTCTCTAACTCCTTTTAGCATAATAGTTTTCAAAATGTCTTTACACACATTCGGATGTACAGACCTTTGTAGATTATATTGGAGTCATTCCACAAAATCTTCAAGGGTCTCATCATCCTTCTGAGACATCTTGAACAATTCCTTCCTTCGTTCTCTTGTTCAGCAGTAGACTTGGTACTTTTTCAGGAAAAGATGCCTCATCTGTACCCATGTTGAAATGTTCTCTCCTCCTAGGCTCATAAACCATCTTAACACATTACCCTTCAATGTAGTTGGAAATAGTTTAATCTTTTGTGAGGGGGTAGTGTAGTCATAGACTCTACACAAAATGTCAAATTCAAATAGAAACTCACCCAGATCCTCAGTAGAAAATCCATGAAAATTTGGCAGAGTTGAGAGAGGTATGTTTTTCATAGGATCCATCCCTCGTGTGGGAACATCAGAAATAGGAAAAACCAGGGTAGAGATAGTATTTTCAGTATTTACCTGATCTTTGTTGTTTTGTGGGTTCTCTTGGTGGAACTCTTCTTCATTATCCCCTTAGTTTTCCATATTTTATCTTTCTCTCCACTCAATATGAAAATCATCCCACTCTTCTTTAGTGACTATCTGATCGTTGATTCGATAAACCACTTCTTCTAGATTTTCCCTGTTACGAACTATACTTCATTGATCTTAAATGTTCTCCAGTGTTGCTTGCTGATTTGTTGGTGACAAATATTCAGCTTCGACTTCAGCTTCAGCTCCATCCCTTGATCAAAATGATGTTTCAAGAAGGGGTAGTTTTGATGACTGAGGATTACATCTTCTTGGAGGATTTTTAGGGTGAAAAATAGATCCTGAAGAAGAATCTTCTCTGGCTATTATTTCATCAACAAATGTTTTCCTTCCCAGTGCATGATTTATTCCTTCACGTCCTCTGATACCTGTAGGGTTAGTATTTTGGGGAATATGTCCTCATGTTCCTCGATCCATGCAGACTAATCATTCCTTAAAAAAGAAATAATGTGCTTACAAAAATCTATAATTATCTTCCTTGGCAACGACGCCAAAATGTTGGGAACTTTTAATTGTCTAAATGAATACAAAATTAAGGTGTTCAATATAAATTGTCAACCCAGGGAATTTTATTATTTCAAGATAATTGTGCACAGTCTATGCTATATTATAGAAGCAACACTAATCTAATTGTAGTAGGGAAAAATAAACAAAAATTATTACTAACACAATTATGCTAACACTGCTGGAGTTCTACAGAATTGAAATTACAATTTGAAATTTAAACCAATGAGTGCATAAGAATCCTGGATTACCTACTCTAATCTAAATTTCTATTTTACTTTTGCAGGAAGAAGTTCTCTACTAATTGCAGAAAGAAATCTAATTATTGCAAGAAAGTAATTCACACTTTTATTTTCTTTTACTTGAAAACAAGATTTTAATCTAATGCAGAAAAAGTGGAAGTAGTTCTCCAGCAGTGTTCAGGAATTGACTTTTAATTCTCATGAGATAGATTTATGCGCATCTAACATGAAGGAACTAGACTGTAACAACAACTGTATTCTAGAATCGTTTAATAGATAAACCATTCACATTAAAACAACTATTCTGGAATTCAAAATAGAGGGGAATCTGTGAGGAAGGTGGGCCCTTTCCTTCTCACTGAATCCTCTTGAAGAAATAGGCTACAGTCTGCTAAATAAATTCAATCCACTCTTCTATTGATTTGCCAAAATGTTGTGTACAATAATCTTTACTTCACTTCACTTTCTCACAGTCAAAATCCGTCCCTCCAATTACAAAATATCTGCTATTTAAAGTCAAATTCATTTAGTTAAAACAAAATCAGAACAACCTTGAGAATCCTCGATTCTCAAGCTATTCCCATGATATCATTAATACAATATATAGAACTAATATTGTAAGTTAAAACATGTAATAGTAGGTGTAGCATCTTTTAGGATCGATGGCTTTTGTTGCAGCAGTCATATAACAGAAGAATCGGTGGCATTTGTTGTAGCAGTCATGTAATAGTAGAATCAGTGGCACTTGTTGTAGCAGTCGTGTAACAGCTTCCAGGATTGGCACATAGCTGTAACAGCTTCCAAGATTGGCGCATAGCTATAACATCTTCCAATATTGGCACATCACTGTAACAACTGGTGTTTCAACAATGACCATTCTTTAAGACTTGGTTGTTCTATTCATTTTGATATTTAGTTGAACCATTTTATGGGTAAAACATGTGAACGTTACGAATCAAACATGCTAAGTAAATGAAAATATAAAATAAAGATAAATGATTCATACCTTGGGAAAAAAAAGGTCTTATCACGCATTATAGTAGGCGTTAGCTTAGAGATGAAAATGTTGAATAGGCAAAAGATGTGATGAAAAAGGGACATTTATGGGTCCTAACACCCTCCTCTCCAGGAGGGGCCTTGGGGCACCCTGAATCCTAGCCGCTTCCCTCTTCCTCCACCCTGGATGGTCCATCTTTTGCATCTCTCATCGACTCTCTTCTCAAGATGAATAAGCAAACACCCCAAATTTTGTGAAAAAGCTAAATCAAATATCCTCGGTTCATATTCAAGGAAGTTCCAGAACCCTCACCCTGAAATTTGCAGAACATGCACTCATTGGGCAATTTACAGGAATCTAGCCCTCTCCACAGGTAATGGTGATTTAGATCCACAAAAACTGGAAACCCCACCTGAAAGCCAATATTTCACATTTTCTATGCGAAAGAGGCTTCTTTTCTTTTCTCTTCGAAGATAAATCAAATCGAGGCCTCATCTTCAGAAGTGGAGCATACTTCATGGGATCCATAGGTATGTATCTCAATATCTAGACCCCAGATTTCAACCCCGAGAACGATATTCCTAATGCAGTCCCATTTTGGGTTCACCTCCCCTTCCTTCCTCTCCATTGTTGGAACAAAGAAACTATTCATTCTATAGGTAATCCTCTTGGAAAATTTATAGACCGAGCATAACCTAAAGATGGTCTTCAAGCTTGTTCTCAGATCTGTGTAGAAGTAGATATTGAAAAAGGCCTACCTGAAGATATTAATCTCACCCTAGATAACTGGACCTATCTCCAACAAGTTGATTATGAACAACTTCCCTTCAAATGCAAAACCTGTCATGAGTATGGGAATTTTGCGAAACATTGTCCTATGTCCCCTCCTGAAAGTCCGACTGGAGAATCTGAGTAATGGCAACATCCCAAAAGGAAAAATAAGCAGAGACACAGTTTGAACCCTAAATCCATCCCCACGACTCCCCCTCCTAACCCTTCTACAGATCTTGAATCTTCCATCCAGATCATGACTCAAGATCCACCCCGAGTGGAGCCGCCCCCCTTGCAACTGCAAATCATTCCTCCACTTCCCCCCCCTCTTTCACATCCCCCTGAGTCTCCTATTCCTCCCTCCACACTGCTATCGCCTCCTCACCCGTCTTCTCTTCCAAAGGATGGAAATCTAGAACAAATCTTGGAAGAAGATTCAGGCTCAGATAATCATGAATCCCCCATCAGAAAAGTAGGAAGAAATTCAAACATGCACAAAAGGGAAGCTTCTGCTAGGAAAGAAATTGAACTTGGGAAGAAAACAACTTTGGATCAGCATGCTAGGAAAGAAACAAGGTAGAACATGAATCATAGTGGATCCAACCCCCATAAAGGTGGAAACTCCAAGCCTTCTAAATGATAAAAGGAATCTCCTGGAATTGCAGAGGACTAGGGAGCCGACACAAGCTCTCGCTAATACATGACCTAATTAAGGAAGAAAACCCTCATGTACTTCTACTCCAAGAGACAAAAAGGAAGGATATTGATATCGTTCAAGAAAGTAGGTACATCTAGCGATCATGCAAAGGCGTGGCTGTCAACGCAAGGGGAGCCTCGGGGGGAATCTGCACCCTCTAGAATCCCAATATCTTCTCTCTCCAAACTTGGCATTCTACAATGCACTGAATCGTAAATTCACTTCTCCATATACCTACAGGTAAGATTCTGACTATTATTAATGTGTATATGCCCGCAATTTATCAAGAAAAAATTGACTGTTGGTCCTCCCTCCAAAGCCTTCAAGGGAGTCTTGACTCCAAAGACCTCATAATAGCTAGATATCTCAACACTACCCTCCACCCTAAGGGAAAAAAAGGGGGTTCTTGAGTACGGGACCCCACTCATGAGCATATTGAGGATATTATATCCTCTTTTCACTTAAACGACATAAAGCCCTCTAATGGTCGCTTCACTTGATCAAATAGGTGACTAGGGTTGGAGCACATCACTTCTCACCTAGATCGGTTCCTCCCAAGTAGCTCCTTCCTTGATGAGTCCTCTTCCCCCTCCTCTCTCATACTCCCCTAGACTGGCTCTGATCATAGATTGGTCACCCTTACCCTTTCCCCACTGATAATTTTGGCCCCATCCCCTTCAGATTCAATCCTCTTTGAATATTAGACCCAAGATTTTTTGATATTGTCTCAAATACCTAGAACTATTGGATACAAGGCTATCCAAACTATATTTGGGAACATAACTAAAAAGAGTCAAATCGGCCCTCAAACACTAGGTGAAAGCACCAAAGAAAAAGAGCAGGAAGCAAAAAATAGGAAAATTAAGGAAATGGAAGAAAATAGATTGGAAATGGAAGAGGGACCTACCACTCATTCTCTTCTTCTCAAAGAGAAACAAGACTTCATTGACTATCAAAAAATCCTCCACTTGGAAGAGGAAACTTGGGGGCTCAAATCTCAGAGTCTCTAGCTTAACTCAGGAGATAGAAACATGAGATTCTTTCAGAGACAAACAAAAGCTAGACTCTGGAGGAACAAGGTGAAGGAGATCACAAAAGAAGATGGAACAAAAATAGATGACTTCCACCAAATCCAAGAAGAAGCCAAAAATCATTTTGAACAACTTCCAACTGAGGAAGGCATTGCAAACCTCAACATACAAGAAGATCTGTTACAAAACATACCGAGCATTGTCAATCAAGAGGATAAATCCAAGATAAATCAAGAAGTTATAGAAAAATAACTCTATGAGGCCTTGATCCAACTTCACCCAGACAAATCTCCAGGACCAGATGGATTCATCTTTCATTTCTATCAAAAATGTTGGCATGTAATTAAAAGAGATCTCATGAGGATGATTCAGTATGTTCAAAAATCTACAAAGATGGGGGGCAGTACAAATTCCACCTTTTTGGCCCTTATTCCAAAATATGCCAATCCTTCCTCCTTCTCTAGATTCAAACCCATATCCTTATGCAATGTATCCTACAAACTCATCACTAAAGTCATAGCCAATAGAATCAAGCCTTTCCTGCATAAGCTCATCTCTCTAAATCAAAGTGTCTTTGTCGAAAAAAGTCAAATGATTGACAACATCATATTGGTTCAAGAAGCCATACACTCCAGCAGGGAACCAGGAAACCAAGGCATGATTATCAAAATTGATATGGCCAACACCTTTGACAGGGTGAGGCACATCTTCTTGTTTGCAGTTTTGAAGAAATTTGGTTTTATTTCAGAATTTATAGCTTGGGTCTCAGCATGTATCTCCATGCCTTGGATAGCTTCTCTGATCAACGGTCGTCCAAAAAGATTCTTCAAAATCTCAATAGGGCTAAGGAAAGGTTTTCTGCTTCCCCCCCTCCTCTACATAATCATGGCAAAAACCCTTGGTAGGAAACTAGAAAAGGATCAAACCTCCAAAGCCATCCCCAGCATCAAAATAGCTTGAGGGGAGAAGAGAATAAATCACTCTCAATTTGTTGATGACACTCTCCTCATTGGAGGCGCCTCCATTATCATGGCTAAGAGATTCAAAACTTCTCTGGAAAATTTCACCCAAGCCTCGGGAGCTCTCATAAATAGTTCCAAATCCAATGTCTATGCATCGAACACTCCCACAAGAAAATCTCACCTAATAGAAAACATATTTCATTTTCCTCTCATTGAAAAATGGAAAACCTTCAGATACCTTGGAATCCCAATTTTTCTCAAATCTCTTCCAAATTCAGCTTGGAACCAAATTCTAGACAAGCTCAAAAGAAAGTTAGATCATTGAGGAGCCTTTTGGCTCAATTTGGTGGGTCGAACTGTGCTAATAAAATCAATCCTCTCTACTCTCCCCATCTTTCAATTCTCCTCTCTTCTCGCACCTCAAAACATCAAATCCTCAATATCCAATCTCCTTTGATGCTTTCTCTAGGAAGGAGGGAAAATAGACACAAAAAAATTCCTTCCTATAAATTGGGATATTGTAAAACACCCTAAGAAAAATGGAGGTCTGGGCATCAAATATCCTACCCTTTCCAACTTGGCAATGGGAGAAAAAATTGTATGGAACCTTGTTTCGAGAAGAAATGATTGGTGGAATAGAATCCTTCTGAAAAAAATATCTATCCAGGGATAGACTCTGATGTTTAGACCAGCACCACACCCTGGGCAGTGAATCTCCAATAGGGAAGCTTTTGTCTGCCTCCATTCCTCTCATCCAAAGCCAACTTACCTGGATCCATGAAAATGGCCGAAAGATTCTTATTGGGACAGATAGCATCATGGGAAAACAACCTCTCTCGCAACATACGCATCTACAACCGCTCATCAATTGTCTCGACTCGCAAGGAAATAACTATATCTCGGATATCTCCTCATGGAATGCTAACACAGGAGAATGGATAGGATGGAACCTACAAAATCTTCCAAACAATCTTTAGGATGCAACCCACCAGCTACAAATTCTTCTAAGAGGTTGCGCCCCCATATGTAACATGCTAAAATATCAGAGAGGATGGGGAAATGGTATCTACTCTGTTAAGCAAGGATATTCAAAACTCCTCTCCCAAGTGAATCTCCCCCCTAAATATAAACTCTGGAATTCTCTCTAGAGCAATGATAGTCCACCCAAGGTCAATTCATTTTGTTGGATAATGGTTCATGGAAAATTGCTAACAGGGGAAAATCTTCTTAAAAGGAACATCCATGGGCCCTTTAGATGTGAGCTCTATTGTAATGTAATGGAAACCTCTCAACACATCTTCCTTTTTTTCCCTTTTGCTACCACTATGTGGAAAATAGATCTCCAAAGACTCCATTCAAGAATCGGATGGTCGTCTCAACCCAGAGAACTTCTTTCAAATTTGACTTCCCTCTATAGGGGTACCTTCAAGAATAACCTACTCTTTAAATCCTTATACAAAGCCTTACCCAAGTAAATTTGTTGGAAAAATTGGCTCGCCAGAAAGAGAAGAGCTATGCTGATCAAAAGAGAACTCCAAGAGAGTTCCAAGCAGGAGACCATGTATATCTC
>ML781831.1:698480-712749 GCA_009831015.1 Picea engelmannii
TAAATGTTTCCTGTGAAGGAGTTGTCTGTACAACAATTGTTAATATGGAGTAGATGTTAGCTCATAGAACTTGTGAAATTGTGAAGAATTACAACATACGAATGTCCGCGTAGTGTTTGATACGAATAAGTTGATACATGCTTGTTACAAAGGATATCATGCACGAATTTCGTCAATAAAATGAAGTTAACCATGCCCAACTGCTCTCGGGAAGTTGTCTTCCTTTATCTGCTCCCAGGAATGACCCGGTAAGGATCTCTTCACAGAGATTCTCTCCTCGGAAAGGTTCACCCAGAACCCAGAATAAGGATTCGAACGCATAGGCCTTATTAACCCTGTACGAGGAAGAACGATCCTATTTAGGTCCAAGATAGTAGTGTTGTGCGATAAATAGGTCGACGGATGAGATCTCGTCGGAGTGAACCATAGTCATTCACAACCATTAGATGGATGAAAGTAATGCAGGCGTTACATGCCTTGCCCTCTCTCATCGTGAGCAACGAGAAATTGGGATCGTAAATCCCAAGACCCAAAAGAACAAATCTGGACCGTTAGATCTCGGTTCACATTACCCGATAGCCGTTGGATTCGGAGAAGCTGCGCAGGGGTTAAGCGCAGGGGTAGACGCGCGAGGAAGTGATTTGAGCCATTAGATCTGGAGTAGAAATCACGTAAACCGTTGGATCGGGAAGAGTTGCACCGAAGCTAAACTCTAGTGTGCAGAGGAAGAGTCCTAGCCGTTGATCTCGGCAGGACACGTGTCGGCATTCTGGGAGGTATCGAGATTTCACTGATCGGGGATTTTAGGAGTGTATAACCGTTGCACAATGAAATCGCGATACGCGATTTCCCGATTGAATCTGGACCGTCCATTATGCGTGACGCATGTCAGGAGATCCGGAGGGGAATCGGGATATTTTTCATCGGGAAATCGACATTCCCGTGGACAAGTACTCGGGGCAATCCAAGTGAAAACCCCGACAAGATCTGAGCCGTCAAACAACAGGGACACGTGGCAGAGGAGCCCAGAGAGTTAGAGTTCGGCATATCGGGGTTTTTAATACATAGAACTCTTGCCATCCAGAAATCGTGATCTGCGATTTACCGATAGGATCTGGGTCGTCCATCTGAGGGACAGGTGTCGGAGATCAAGGCGCTATCGGAGTTTTGTTCATCGAAATTTTCGATGGTAAGGAAATCGTGCAACAGGAAATCGCGATCCGTGATTTCCCGATGAAATCTAAGTTGTCCATGATGAGGACGCGTGTCAGAAGATCATGAGGGATCGGGGTTCGGCAATTCGGGAATCTCGACGACAAGAAACTCACGAGAGGAGGAGTCGCGAAATCCCGAAACGCGACAGTTCCCTAGTCATAGCACTCCAGTGGAGGATAGGTGTCACTCCACGACATCATAAGGAGTGTGGGCCATAGGCACCAGAACAAGGGACAGATGTCGAAAGATCAAGCTTGGTCGTGAGTCCACGCCAAGTGGCATCGGGGATTGGGGAATCAGAATTTATGAAGGCTTGTGCATCACGACATCATAAACCCCGAAACCCCGATGGGTAGCTATAGAACCGCGGACATATGGTAGTAGGTCACCTGAGAACGGAGCTAGCCTAGAGGACTAATGCGTTAGAGACATATCGGGGGTCGGAGGATCGCGGGTTCCGAGGACTCGTGAATTGTGACATCAGAAAACCCGAAACTCCGATAGGAGTTGCCCCGAGAGGAAGTAAGACCACGGCCGTAAAGGCAGTGAACCACAGGCTTGGCCTGGGGAGCTAATGCGTGAAGAGCGCGAGTCATGGGGGTGAATGAGTTTGACATTAGAAACCCCGAATCCCGATATTTAACCAGGGGTTGGCATTTCGCAAATGCCGATGTTCTGGAGATTTCTCACTTATGGGAGATTAATCCAAAGTCTTTTAAAAATTATGATAGTGGGTGTGTTACATTATGAGTGTTAGGAAAACACATCAGCATTTGGCTCCAACTGTGAGACAATGATCCCCTGTGGGTTGCTAAGAAAACTAGAATCAAACCATTTGCCTTATCCATTGGGATATGAAGTCATCCCCAAACCATTATCTCTATCCAACAAATTCTTATTAAGAAAACTTTAATGAAAGAAAAAATTATATACATGAGAAAACAAAATCTACCTATCCTGATCTACTAGGAGAGACATGATACTTTCAAGTGTAAGTAGACTTCCAATGTAGCCACGCACATAACCAATTAATTTGGTTAATCCCATCCTTTATTGAGAGTTTTTTTTCATTGGTCATGTTCTAGAGATATTATTTCTTCATACAATGACCATGTTTCCATGGTGAGGTTGCAAAGGTAAATTTCTACTGAACATTTATGGAGAACTATAGGGATGTATTTTTTTGTTCACCAACAATCTCACTATCTTTAGAAATCAAATATACCACCCATGGAACCTCTTGTTGTAAATGACCTTCTTCTTTTGATGCTTGGAATTTCTCTTCTCCATTAAAATTTTCTCTAGAGAAGAAATCAATAGCTTGAAGGTTTATTGTAAATTGACAACTTTTATCATCACTTTTGTTAATCCCATGTTGACATTCCTCTTTCGAATTTGTATAAATTGGATTTTCCACTTGAGAACCCATTGGATTATTTTCACTATGACCATATTGACTGAAATATTCATGTACATCTATTGGAGGTTCTTCAAATCCATCCTTAATCTCATTGTTATCATTACTCTCAAATTGAGCATATGAAAGTGGAATATGTTTCCGTCTCTTCCTCATTCATTTGGATTTCAACCAACTTCAAGAAATCTTTCCTTGGGAAATATTTCTCAACATTTTGTTTTTCTTATACATCCCAACTAGTGATGGTTCCAAGCAACAATGAATAAAAAATTCACTAGTGTTTTCCTTTAGAATTAGTACAAACAATCAACAAGAAACACCATCTTCAACCACATTACAAATATCACAAGCACTATCAAACTTAACCAAATGCTTCTCTGCATCTTCTGAAGTGTTTTCTAATAACATGGAAAAAATTTCCATGGAAATATTTTGCAAGGGATTAACTTCTCCTTGCAAATTGAGTGGACCTCTATGCAACCATTTATTTCTTTGTGTACCTTCTCCCTTTGTTGTAACTTGAAAAAAAAATGTTGGGATTTGTGGAGAAGGAAAAATATCATCACAACATGAATGAAAATTCTCTAAGGAGTCATCATATATATCTTCTTGAAATCCTATAATCTTTTTTATGGTGTTTCCAGGGAATCATTCTTACAAATATGGAGTTTTAATGATGGAGTCGCTAGGGAGCTCATCCTCCCAAATCTTGGATGGTTCTTTGGTTCTATAGAAATTGGTATATCTAAATTGTGCCTGAAACTTCAACAAAATATCTTCAAGGCCATTTGATGCTCCTTGAATAAGGTTTTCAAGAACCCATTTCATCTTAAAACAATCTTCCAGATATTTTTCCAAGACTTGACCAGACAGATTCTAGTTTTCCAATAATATATGATCTTAAAAAGAATTAGATTTCTTGAAAATGAATTGTCCCTAGTATAGTCACCAAAAGTGTTGATCTAAAAGACTATTCTAAGGTCTTTAATATAACATCATGAGGATAAATCCTCCTATGTTTTAATAGAGGTGGTACTTCTCTTTCTTGAAACATGGAATATTTTTCCTCTGAACTTAAATGCATGCAATAGAAAATCCCAACAAATATCCCAATGAAACCATTCTATAGAGACTCTTATATAAATATATACATGCTTTTACATACATATGTACTTGTAAAGCACATCATATCATTCAAAAAAAAAAAATCAATATGTATGCAAATATGTTTTTCTATAGGGTTTGGAGTCTTGTTTCCACAAATAGTATTCCTCCCTTTTGAAATGATGTCAATCTAGAATCAACTATGACTTTGCAAGATGAACGGAAAGTAAAATGGACAGGTCATCAAAGAACTTTACATGATCACTTCATTACAACTCAAAAAAATGTTTTGATGGACAATACATTTGAAATCTAATGCTTTAGACTCAAAGTCTGAAAAATCACTAATGTAATGCCCCAAAATAGTTCTTCGTGGGATAAATTTACAATAATATCCCAAGTGTAACAAGTTTAACAATTACTGAAAAAACAGGATTGAAACAACCTCAACAAGGTCTCAATTAAAATTAGATCAACTGAATTAAATTTCATTTTATTTTTTACAAGCAAGGATTTTTCTCCTTTGGACCTAAAATATAATGAGAAATGAATTGAAGAATATAGAGAAAGAGATTATCAGACTGAGATATTCCTGTTTCCAAACATACATGGAAAACCCGATGGAAATAATAAAGAAGAATGAAATATAATGAAGAAATTTAAGCAGACCAATTCACAAAATCTTGGAAAGGAAAAACTTGTTTCATGCTAACTCTCCACCACTGCAAAAACTCCCGACTACCAACTACCAACCTTTTGAATATGATCCTTTTATTCTTTTGTAATCTCTTCTTTATATTCTTGGAACTGATTTTCATTTAGGTTTTTATTTTCCATTTGTAAATTTGAACTTAGATATCCATGCCATCAATTGGGACCCACTTTAGAAGATCCGAAATTTCTTTCAATAAACAATTTCACTCAAATAACTTGTCGCCAAGATAGAAAATAATCCTGACTGTATTTAATTTTTAGGGAATTATAGTCATGATTTTAGACATGGAAATTGATTCCAAAGTGTTCTTCTTGTCTCTATATTTCCATCGAGCTATCATTTTCTCAATTTGGATAGCATGATCAAATGTTATGGCCTCCAAAAGTTGGAGACTCGGCCATAGTTGATTTATCTGCATGAATTCTAAGCCCTTGATTAAAAATTCATCCCATTTATCCCACATGTATTAGAGAATAGTTCTCATAAATTGTTTTAAGAAAAATGCATCCCCATATTATTTGTGTGTGAAATAGAGAGAACTATGGAGCCCTTTGTAGCTTGTGCACAATGTAACTTTTGGATGTCACGTCATTTCCCAATCGTCATGCCAAATCACTTTCCCAGTCATCTGTGTGTCCAATAAATATCATCCAAGTGTCAACCAGGGGTACGTTCACCTCACTTCCATGTGTCACAATGTGATAGGTCCACCTCACTACCACGTGTCACCTAGGGATAGGTCCATCTCCCTACCATGTGTCACCTAGGTATAGGTCCACCACCTCACTACCACATGCCATAATGTGATAGGTCCACCTCATTGCCAAGTGTCCAAATATTCCAAAGGAGGGGAAAGTAATAAAAATTAAGAATATAATGAATAATTTCATGAAATAATAAAATCCAAAATAAACTAAGTATAAGATTTAGTAAAAACTAAGTGTAAAACTCAGTAAAATGACTAGTCATGAAGGGTGAAATTTGGGTAATGAATGCAAGTTGTGGGGTTTGGGGTGGAAGGGTTAGGAGTGGAAGGTGGAAATGAGGGTATGGGATCCTGCATCTACATGAGGGTTGCGGGACTTCGGTATTTGGGAAATGCAAATTGATTATTACAGAAATGTGGGTTGCGGGGTTAGCAGTGGAAGGTGGAAATGAGGGGATGGGCTCCTACATCCGCATGAGGGTTTTGGGACTTGGGTATTTGTGGGGCTAGGGGTATATTTTTCTCCCACAATGAGACTTTCACAAAAAATAAAATGGCTAAGTGTTGGGATTATTGGGAAGTAGTATAGAGTATGGGTAGCAATGAAAATGACTAATATGGAAGTGTAGAGAGTAGAGAGGAAGGAAAAGAGAGGAAGGAATGGAAATGACTAAGTATGTAGAGGAAAAGAGAGGAATAAATAGAAATGACTAAGTATGGAAAGGAAAAGAGAGGAAGCAATGGAAATGACTAAGTATGGAGAAGAAAAGAGAGGAAGGACCGAAAATGACTAAGTATAGAGAGGAAAAGAGAGTAAGGAACGAAAATTGCTAAGCATGGAGAATGGAGAATAAGGAAAATGGAAAATAGTTGTATGGGGAAACATTATAGAGATGATTTAGGAAATAGAGATGAGTGAGGAAATTGGCATCTCTTGGGCATATGACCTCTATTTTATATTTCATAAAATGTTGGATGAAGCTGGCACATGGGGTTATTAAGTGAGAATATAGAAACAATAAATTTCCTTCTTTTAGTATATTTTCTTTTGTTCAAAACAGAAACCATATATTGTTGATTAATTTGGTTGGTTTTCATTGATGTCAACCCTTGAAGAAAGTGCGGTAGCGAATTCCGGTAGAACAAAGGTATGGGTAATGGACCCAAGTTTGTTTGATGTATAATGGTATGCGTTTTGATATATTTGTAGGTAATACTATTCTATATGGATAGTACATGTCATGTCATTTCTAGTGGTATGTGGAACGTCACATAACTCCTCACGGTTTGAGAGCTATGGCCTTACGAATTTGGAGGACCCTCTTATGTTGGATTGAAGCCCCAAAAGGTAAAAGAAGTCAAAGTGTTTGAAAAGAAGAAATTATTTAAATAATAAAGTGAAGTGACAAAGTAAAAAATTATTATTTAAATAATAAAGTGAAGTGACAAAGTCAAAGAGGATTATTTAAATAATAAAGTGAAGTGACAAAGTCAAAGAGGGTTATTTAAATAATAAAGTGTAGTGACAAAGTCAAAGAGGATTATTTAAATAATAAAGTAAATGGAGAAATTTATAATTATGGAAAGTGGTTAGAAGTGGGTTAGCCCTAAAATAAGGAAATTGGGTTAAGATGGTTAAAAGGTAACCCCTTGAGGAAGCTACATGAAAGTATAAATAAGAGGCAAGACTCTCTCATTTTAATCACACTTGAGCATATTGAATATCTACAGATGACTAAGGTAACCAAAATATATCTAAGTTGAATTTCAGAGGGAAGGTGAATTAAAGAAGGCCGAAATTCAAGGGAGGATAAATTCTTTTGATGATGTTTTCTAAGGTATGTTTTTTACAGGTCATCTCACCATTTTTGCAATAACTTTTTTTCTAGAATGATTTAGACCATGAAATTGGGAGGTCATTGAGGAAACATATCCAAGTAGCTTTGGTACAAATTTCAGCTTATGGGTCTTGTATTTTTGGAGTTACACTCTGTGGAAAATAGGGTTTGTGGCTAGTCCTAAAACTAGTCTAAAACATGTGTTTCAGGTAAAAATGTCATAACTTCTTCATATCAGATCCAATTTTAGTAAGAAAATATTTTTTGGTTAGAGTAAATTTTGTAGTATTATGTGTAAAATTTTCACATCCATACAACAAATACTCCATGCAGGTGTTGACGGTCGAATTTGACTTGCCGTCAACTGGAAGAATAGATCTGGTCTGGGGTTGAACCCAAGTCATTTGGTGTAACCTATTCTAACAGGTTTAATGGCTTCGTTAGCCAACTAGGGTCCTAAAGATAGAAAAATGAAATAAACTAACTAAAATCTATGATTCTAACGAATGATATATTACTGACTAATGTTTATTAAAAAGAAATGTGAATATAAACAATTTATATACGGGTTACAAGGTTTACATGAAATCTTGCAAAAATGATTGTTTGATAAGGTTTTTGAATAAAATATGAACAACATTTTTTTTTTTTAAGATATTAAACAAATTAATACTAAATGAATACGATTGAAACAATGACACAAAAACAATCAAAGCTAATTAATGTAATCATTGTTTCATTCATAAACAACTCTAAATAAAAGAAAAGAATGCATCTACTAACCTCTAACTGATCAATCAACCAAGTTTATCTTCATGTGTTGTATGAGCTCCTACCTGTAATATTGTTAAGGGAAACCTATAATAGAACAATACTAGTACTTCCAGAATACATTCAAAGAAGTATTTGATATTGGAGTAAACTGAAAACAACAGAAAGACATCTAATTAAAAAAAATCATGTGATCTTAAGATGATCAATATTTAAGAATGAGAGAAAACTTAGATCTGAATATTGATATTATCCAACATTTAACATTAAGAATAAATTCAAAAATAATCAAATGATAGATCAATCACACGTAAAAAAAATGGAATAAGAAATTATGGACAACATATAACATTTAACAGTATGAAAACACCATATGATGACAAGCTAAAGCTAAAATCAACAATAAAAATATTCTCATAATACAACATTAATGAAAGAACGAAATGAAATAAGCATCACACAGGTCTAAAGTCAAAGATGAATTTATTTCCCATATTCTTTCTCAAAATCACATGCCCATATTGTAGTCCCGGGATAATTTTTAAGATAATAAACTCTTAAAGATTGAAAAAAAATTAATACATAAATGATAAAAATTAACCATGTATTGATAAAATAGACTAAATCTAATTTAAATCAATGCATAATCAGTTATTCAAAGAATATGAAGATATTATAATGAAAATAAAACCATTTTACTCACACGACAAAAGCCATTAAGCAACCTAGAATTTCATATTCTTCTTTGAAAATACTCATCCATTCTCCAAAAGATTCCAACCATCCGTTACTCCATTTTAAAAGAACAAAAGTTTACAAAATAAATAATATACAAAAGAGAAAGGATTAAAATCCTCCTCTCAATTTCTTGGATCTTCCTGGCTCTGAACTTTCTCATATATTTATACAATGAATGAACAGTCTGGGCGTCACTATTAATTTTCGCCACCTGAAATTGTCCTCATAAAAAGACATCAATATCTCTCAAATCATGCATATGTTTCAGAAAATATCTAAGCAGAAGGTAAATGGGTCCATTCTGGTTCTGGGTTTTCAATCGTTTCTTCAAATTCCTCATGGTTTGGCTGAAATTAGTCCTACAAAATCGTTTGTCTGATCTTGACGCCTTTCCAAATTTTATCTGTTGTTGCTCATAAAATTATTTGTAGCAATCCAATATTATTTTGGGATCAATCATCTTGAACGTATTTGGATAATAAAATCAATCCATGATCAGATCCGTATCAAATATTTGATAATAGAAACCTGTGAAAAAAAATAAATTAATTAATTAATAACCTAAAAATTGTGAATAAAACAAAATCTAGAACAATAAAATCAAAAATGAATTTAAACTAACTATAAGTTCTAAACAAACATTGTATATAA
The DNA here is from genome assembly GCA_009831015.1 of Picea engelmannii. Classification (NCBI taxonomy): domain Eukaryota; kingdom Viridiplantae; phylum Streptophyta; class Pinopsida; order Pinales; family Pinaceae; genus Picea; species Picea engelmannii. The sequence goes on from ML781831.1 coordinate 707,636, forward strand.
TTTTCTTTCAAATATGATCTTAAAATTCTAGAAGCTTCAAGTTAATGGAGAAGAGAAAAATATTAATTTTGGTTTTTTTACAAAATCAAACAAATCATAGATTAAAAAAAAAAAAATTATTACTATTATTATTTTGAAATGCGATGAAAAATGAAAAAAAGAATTTAATTAATTAATATCACCAAATGATTTCATGAAAATGAGAAACCAACCAAGATATTATTTGATGAATTATTGAACACATTATTCAAAATAGTCAAACTTGTTAATGAGCAAAAGAAAGAACACATAATCATAATTTAAACGAAAGTAAATAGTTGATAAAAATAAACGTTTTTGTTTAAATTGAGATTTCTATGCTCGTTTCTAAATTTTGACATATACTTTTGTAATGAATTTCTCACACTATAGTGAATGTATTAAGTTTGTCTCAAAGTAAGCCAAGGTATGGAACTATTTGAAAATGTTGATTCTGTAGCTCATCATAATTATCAAGATTCTAATGGGGGCCCTTTAAAAATTTTGTAAAAATTTAGGGGGAGTTGTTGGGGCCCAACAAATGGCGACTTACTGGGTGAAGCAGTTATCTCTAATCTGATAAGATTTCATCTCAGGAAGAAAAGAATAAGACTTATAAAAGGATTTAAGCTCCCTGAAATAAATTCACTCTTAGACCATATAGTATTAGGATAAACTCAATGTTATAACCAGACAATAGAATTTTCTTTGTAGGGGATTATAACATAAAATAATGGCTTAATCAAAGAGTCACAGTGTTTATAAAATAACTTCAATATCGTTGATAGAGCCACTAGTGCCAGCAGGCGTCCATAGCCTCGACAGGGATGTCATTTAACCCACTCAAATGCTTTAATCCCATCCAATAGTTGTATCCACATGATGTATACTTCCATAAAAGTTAATTTAAAAACATATACTTGCTACCTCTTGACCCGACATTCCTTCGTTGCCATCAAGCCTATTCAATACCCCGACGAAGTTGTCTTTGTATCATGTGTGCATTTGCCCGCTACCAGCGAGCCTGTTCAATACCCCGACAGGTTTACACACACTTCTAACACTTAAGTGCTTCCAACCCTCTAATGCCACTTTTAAAATAATATAATTATAGATTTATTGATGACAAAGAGAGTGGGGTGATACTGGAGGTTAATTGCATTACAGGTGAATAGCTTATTTATTTTCTTTCGAAACTAGAAGTTTTATCACGGTTTAGAGATTTTAGATTTCTTTTAAGAAATCATCTAGAGAATGGGGAAGCACTTAAAAGTGATTCCTTAAGAATATGGATGGCGTAAAAAATGTAAATATCGTCGTAATTCTCAAATATTTAAACCATATCTCTGGTGTAATACTCTGGCAAAGATAATTTAAGGACAAAATGAAAGTGATAATTGACTTAAAAATCAATTGTCTGAGCTATATCTTAATATTAGGACCTCTTTGAAATATTTCAATTTGCTTGAAAAACACAAGTCTTAAAATAAATGTTTCCTTCGACAATAGATTTTTTATCAGAAATACGTTGATTCGAAAAGAAAGATAAGAAGAAAACTCATTCAAAGCAATCAAAGAAAACAAGAAACACACAACGAACCAGATCAAATTTTATTAATGGGATTCAAAATTAGAAGTACACAAAATCAAAACAACAAAAGAAAACTTTTCAGGAAATGATTTTGGCAAAAGATAAACTTGAGCTTTTGGATCCACTAGCATCTCACTATAAAATAAAGGAAGAACTAAATCATATAAAATATCATGTGAGAGCAAGTTCTTTTCTTAAGATAGTGATACATGAGATGCTACTTTGACCAAGCATTATTATTAAAAATAAAAGAGACTAAAAGAAAATAGAAAAAAAACCTTATTAAGATGAGTGTAGTCCTACTCGTGGCACCTTGGGTCAGGGTTGAATTGATAGTTCAAAATTGTTTATCTCTTTACTTTCCATTTAAAATTTCCGTGATGATACTACGTTTTCAAAAAGAAATATTCAATGAAAAACAGAGTGAAAAAGATTTAAAGTGGACTTCCCTAACAAAATTGATATTATGGTTCTCTTGGTGTATCTACTTGTGTTCATAACTACATTATTACACAAAGAAATATTGAGAAATAAAACTAAAGGAAACCTACTCCTAAACCTACTCTAAACTACTAAATAGATCAAAACGCTAAGTAAAATCATATTTCCAGTGCAGCCACAAGAGCATCTTCAATCCTGCACAACATAGAAAGTTGAAAATCAAAATAAAAGAATGTAGTATTTGTAGATGCAAAAGAAATATGTCATACTTACCTCCTATATATTCATTTAAAAACAAAACAAGCACAACCTTACCATTCTTTTGAAACTTGTTGATGTACGAAACCTCCAACCATTTTGCAATTTGGTCATGATATGAGTCATAATGGCATGTAAGAGTGTAAGTAAGTTTGGAAAACTTGTCAGTATTATGGGGACCTGACATAACCATCAACCAAGGCCAAAGTGCCCCATCCTCCTGAATATTATCCAAGTGTTCATAAATTTCTTCACACGAAGGATATAATGGAATCATGTCATGCTTACTTCCTAGATATTTAGGTAAAAACAAAGCAAGCACAACTTTATATTTATTATGAATATTTTTCAGATACGAATCTTCAAGCCATTCTAAGATCCTGTCATAAAAATTAGAATGCAAACTATGATTTTGATGAAATGGATATATCAATGGGGAACACATCATAAGAGGATTCATGACATCAATTAGATTATTTGTTTGAATGCTTCTTTTGATGATATTGATTGTTTCAAAATGTGAAGCATAAACATTAAAATTCGAACTAATCAAAGAATGAATATGAAATGTCGAATATTTGATTTCCATAAGAATGAGTGCGTTGTCTTTTTCAACAATAAATCATGTAAAATCATCTTGCAACATGTCATTTTTCCATGTGAATGATGAAAGTGAAAGAGCATCAAATCCAAATTCATAAACATTATGTTTGGAATTAATTTCACCAAATTTTGGCATATCGAAAAGATTTGATTGTGATGGAAAAGAGTAAGTTATTGTGGGTAAAGTATCAAGTCCACCAGAATCTAAGAAGAGATCGGGATATAAAGAGTAAAAGGAATCAGATATGAGCACATGAAAAGGATATCTTGAGCTATGATAATTAACAATGGTATTCTCAAGACATTCATCTTCACTTGCCTTAATACTTTCACTCTCTTTTGGTGATAAATCCTTCAACATAATACGATCATCTAAATTTTCCTCTTGTATGATAGATAATTCAAAACTTTCATGACAAACATCTGATCTTTCTTGTGGATAAGGTATGATTTGTAGATGGGGGTTTAAGGTTTCTTCTTCCAATTGCAGATCTACATCTCTAATTAGTTTCATTGGAATGTTAGAATGCTTAAGATCATTTTCATCACCTAAGTGTTCTTCAATAACTAAATTTAAGTACTGATTAGAGAAAAGGTTAGAAGAATATGGACATTCATCTTGACCCAAAATTAAATCTTCTTCCACGATGGTCGAGGACTGAGTATACAATGATTCAGAGGAAAAAACAATTTGATTTTCAATAAGAACATTTTTAATAGATTCTACCTCCCTTGCTTGTTCAAAATTTTCGGATGGATTCCTTTCATCCTCCGAACAAAATTCTTCTCACAATTGAGTGGTAGGATTTGCAACCGATTCATCATTCGTTGCGAAGGAGAAAATCAGGAAATCTTTTGAATAGTCAGGGTTGACCAGCACTGGTGCCTCAGTCAATGCCTTCTTTATCTGGACAAGAGGTTCCCTGGGTTCAATGGTCCATTTTACTTCATTTCCCTTCTTGAGTATGGTTGTGATGTGTTTCACTAGCTCAGCGAAATTTGAGACGAATCTCCTCAGAAAATTAATCCTCCCCAAAAAGGTTTGAACTTCCTTCTTCGACCTGGGAAGCCACAAGGACTGAATTGCCTCCACTCTGCTAGGGTCAATCCTCACTCCTTCTGCTGATACTATATGGCCTAGTAGCTTCCCCTCCTCCATAACAAACAAGGATTTCTTGGGGTTTAGGGAAAGGTCGAATCTTCGACATTTTGAGAAGAATTCCCTCAAGTGACTGTAGTGCTCTTTGTCGGACCTCGAGAAGACTGTGATTTCATCTAGATAGATCACCACGAACCAATATTTTTCTCCAATGAAGGCTATGTCCATGGCTCGCTGAAACGTCTCTCCTGCATTCATCAGTCCGAATGGCATTTTGGCATACCTGAATGTGCCCCAGGGAGTGGTGAAGGCTGTCTTTTCTCTGTCTTCAGGCATGACCGATATCTGATTATAACCAGAGAAACCATCGATCATGGAGATCCTAGATGCTCCGGTTACCCTTTGCAAGATGTGTTCCATATTGGGTAGGGGGTAATTGTCTTTCTTTGAGCTCCTGTTCAGGTTCCTAAAGTTGACACAGAGCTTGATCTCTCCGCTTTTCTTCCTTACCAGAACCAAATTGGCCACCCAATCGGAATACCTCAAGGGGATGATGATCTGGGCCTCCAACAACTTCTTTACTTCTTTCTCCATGACAGGCAGCAACATGGGGTTTATGTGTCTTAGCTTCTGCCTGAATGGCGTAGCTCCTTCCTTTAATGGGATCTTGTGTTCAATGACAGATGTGTCATATCTCTTGAGGTCTTTGTAGGTCCATGCAAACACATCAGCAAATTCCTTCAGCAACTCAATATATTTGGCCCTCTGTTCTGTGGTCAAACTGCTTGACAGCTTGACAAACTTAGGCTCCTCCGGTGTGCCAATGTTGCACTCGGCTGAGTCAGCATCTTTATCTGAAACCCTTCCCTTTACTACCACATCATTCCCATCAAACAATCTTTCCAAAGGAATTAGTCCCCTTGGAATATGATTGCTGGGTAGCTGAATAATCTAGTGGTTAGCAATTTTATTTAGAAACACCTCAGGGTGAGGGCTTTCCTCTGTATCAGGATCCTGATCAATGTGCAACGCAGAAAATTCATCAACAGACTGGAGAAATCTTTCGATTTCCAGATCATCTTCGAATACCTTCCAATGCTTGAC
>ML781831.1:745608-777601 GCA_009831015.1 Picea engelmannii
TATGGAATGCTGAAACCTGATTCGAAACGACGCGCGTAAGTTTAATTCAAAATTTAAATAGGAGCCCGATTTCCTCCGGGTAATAAATATGGGACCCGATGAGCGTTGAACGGGTCCTGGACCAATGGGCATAAGAAGGGGTCAAAGCTCTTCCTACAGTTATATATGGGCAGAGGCAAAGGAGGACAGAGAGAGGTTGCAGAGGTCCTTTTGCAGGATGTAGAGGCCATTTTCTGACACTAAGGATAGCTACTGGCGGGTGAGATCATTTGTGCAGGCAGCATGGAAGATTTGAAGAAAGAGGAACCTCCTTGTGGCAGTTGGGCGGCAGATCTACATTGACAGAGAGATCTTAGTTGTGGGTTCAGCAAACACGAGATCAGAAGCATTATCTCTAGGTTTATTGAGTTGTTTTTATGTGTCCTTTGGTAACTGCCCGATAGTCTGTAGATCTGTGTTTACTCTTGAGATAATTTCTGTGACTATCATAACCACTAGATGAAACTTCCTGATCCAGTGTGAAAATTAATGAAACGTGGTCAGCAGTGAGTATGAGGGTTAAACCCTTCAGTAGTAGCATTCTACCAGTAGAAACTGGTGCTATCTTCAGGGGGTTGAAGCTCCCTTCCAGGAAAGGCTAGTAAACGAGAGAAGGTTGTAGCCTTCTGCAGGTAGAAGCCTGCGTACTAGTATGAGTCTGCACTAGTACATTGTTGTAGAATGTTTTCTTAATAATAATCATTGAAGACAGAGACAACAGCAGCGGTGGTTTTCTCCCTAATTGGGTTTCCACCTTAAATCACGGTGTTCATGTGTCCTATTCATCTGTGTTAGTTTATTTTGTTGAATTACTGTTTAAAAGACATCTGATGAATGAAGAAATCCCTAGATGCACTACTGTTTTCATAAGAATATACAATAACTGGTCTCTATAAAGTAGACTAAGATTTTTCAGTGAAAGAAAAGTGAAAAATTGTTAAGAGCTCAAAATACTGATTCACCCCCCCTCTCAGTATTTTTCCAACAAAAATCATCATGATGACATTGTAACTGATCCATTTTGTCTTCTCCAATATATTTTTTTTTTCATCTGAATGGTAATACGAAAGGACAAGCCCTAATTATCCCCTGACAGACAATAGTTTCATAATGTAAAATGCCTCTCTTACTTATAAAAGAAAAGACTATGATTAGAAAGAGGAATTTTGATCTATATTAAATCAAAACAATACTTTTACTGTATGGTGAATGCAACAAGAGACATCTATGGAAATTTTGGAAACATATATGTGCAAATGAGATTATTCTTGTTGTATGTGTTTATTTTATGGATATGTGGATTGTAGCTTTATGAATTTTTTCTTTACTATACTTTGTATGTTCATATTTCCTGAATTTCCTTGTGATTAAAACCATGATATAATAAGTGGATGAAATAACTAATTGTTTCATGCTTATTCTATCGTCACTTGAATTTACGCCTTGTATTTATGAATTAATTATTTGCAAGTAGTATTACATTTTACTATGCTCATTCCAGTATTTTTCTCCTGATCAGGATAGTTTAGAATAAGTTGTAATTGCATCTTAGAATAGAATTAGGCAACACAACTTAGTTTAAACCTAGATTTTAATTCATATGATAACCTTCAATTCTAAGATTCATATTTAGATAGTAATTTAGAATGGCAACTGGGCCCACATACTGGTAAAAAATGCCAACCCAAAAGAGAGTGAGTCTAATTGGGACTTGTAATTAGGTGTTCTCCCTTACCTTCTGGACTGACCATTTGGACCCGTCAACAAAAATGATACTAGAAAGAGGGCCATAGAACTGAATGGATGCAAATAAAACACAAAACCCTACCTATTCTATTCCAGTTACAAACCCTGATCAACCTAGTAATTCTCAGTTGTATGAACCTAACCAAGCTTGTCATCTTGCACTCTACTCAATGAATACTTGATATTAGTATCTACTCATCGAATCCCCACTCATTCTGAGCCTATATTTCCTTCTGTAATCCCTTGAAGATATATGATACCTAAACATAACGCGATAATAAAAGAATCCTATGATCTTATATTGACATGGTAATGGAGTAGAAGGTTGGTCAGCCTCCAGTTGACTATTGGATACCCCAAGGTGAATAAATCCCCCTGGGGGATGACCCATTCTTTGAAAACCATTCCATTTACGAGGAAAACCCAGACGTTGGGACCCCTGACTATCATTTATCCTAAGTATTGCAAGGAGTTTTTCTTTATCTTCGGAATTTGAATTAGAACACTTCCTACTTTCATATGGTATTGTTCAACTACCTTTACCTGTCAAATATCTGCCTCAAACCCTCAGAGGTTATTCCAAATATGAATCGAATGGAGAATAAAATCCTGAGAATTCTTGAACCATGGTTGGAAATAACCAAAACCCACCACCTTATCAACCTTGGTTGGTCCTTGACATTGTTGGAATACCTGGGACGCTCCATGATATGTGTAAGCATCCTGCGAAATTCATGGATAATTTCAACCCAGATAGAAAAGACTTCGTTGAAGACCATATTATGAAATTCCTTCTTGCGATATGGATAATGAATGTACAACATGAAGAAATTGTTTGTAGGTTGTTCCCTTATAAATTTGAGAACAAATCTTCAACATGGTTCTTTTCTCTAGAAGAAGCTTCCATCACTAGCTAGAGGATTTTTGAGACCACTTTTATTCAAAATTTTGGGTAAGACAAAACCCCAGTGACATTAGTCTTATATATTTCAAGGATTAAAATGGAACCTACAGAAAAAATTAAACATTTTAATCAACGGTTTCTTACATTAATGACGAGAATCCCTCGAGCTTCTAAGCCTATCGAAGATGTCTCCATAAAATTATAAACTTCAACTCTACCCATGTCAATGGAAATGTTTGATAAGAATGTTGAGAAAAGAAAACCGGAAGCAACTTTTAAAGAAAACATTAAAGTTGAAAACAACATGTTGATTCTAAAAGGTAACACTGGACCTAAGTCTTCTAAGGAAAAAATCAATATCAAAACCAAATCGACTGCAACTTAAATCTTAGAAGAAAATAAATATATTGAGTCCATGGATATGGAATCCCTCCAAATAATTGTCAAGAAGCTATCTAACAAAATAATTGATTTGAAGAAGAACCTTGGGGAAGGCTCTTCCAACCCCAAGAATTCTTTTAAGTTTCAATCAAAGAAATACAAGATTACTCTTCCTACCACCAATACCGACCCCTCATCCCGAGATGGTATCAACATGGAAGATATTTTCCAAGATCCTCGAGCCTGGGAAAATGAAAATAAAGTTGAATCCAAAGAAGATGGAGGGGAAACTAGAAAAACAAGATCAATCTCAAGAATCTGATGGAGATGAAGAACAACAAGTTATTTCTTTTTGGGATATTTCTTTTGGATCAGAAGAAGAAGAGGATGTATAGGAAATACATATGTCCCAAAATGTGGTTACTACAAGAAGTGAAAGTAAATCTACATATTCCAAACCTCCTAAAACTTCCGACACTACTAAAACAACACCAAATACATAGAACAACCCTGCTTATAGCAAACATAGTACTCCCTCTACTACTCCAAGAAAATTAGATTATGATTTATTAGAATATCTGAAAAGAACTAAAGAAAATATCTCTTTGTTTGAACTGATGAAGCTCCCTCATATCCAAGAAAATTTCATCAAAACTCTACAGGGAAACACTTCCAAAAACACCAAAGAAGCTAATGTTGGGGTGATAAAGGGGAAAGGGAAAACTAATCAGGCCACTGATAAGACTACACCTAAACTACAATCAGTTGTAAATGCATCACTGACTAGCCAAAGATCAATGTCGACCACTACTCCTTTATTACTGACTTTTGAAATTTTCAATATAAATGTCCATAATTGCATGGTGGATTCGGGTGCCTCTTCTAATGTTATTCTACTCAAGGTATGTGAGAAACTCAATGTCAAGCCTGAAGAATATGATATCCAAATCATACAGATAGATAGGACCAGAGTTAAGGTGATTAGTGAGTTGAAAAATGATTTGATAAGAATTCCATCTAACACTAAAGTACACCAAACCATAGACACCATAGTAGTATACATTCATGATGTTTATGGAATGCTCTTGAGTAGATATTTGTCTACTATGTTTAATAAATAATTTTTCATTGACTAGTCACATTTATGGCTCCCTTACAATGGAAAGTCCAACCAAATCATAGTTGACACTGAAATATACATGAAGCATGTGGTAATAGACTTGAATGACCCCAATGAGCCTATTATGTTTAATCATTCGGTTCTAGGTAATTATTGTCATGATTCAATCTTTGGGAATTACACAGCTGAGATTCCATCTTATGCGAAATAAAACACACAATCTAAAATCCTTCATTGCACTCAAATGTTAAGCCCCACTATAACATAGAAGCTATAACTAACAATGATTTTGACAATCTAACATAGTATCTAGAGATGGATTATAGGTTTTTGCTAGCTTCACTAACCACACTAATTCATAAAATATAGAAAATTCTTAGTCCATACATAAACTGAAAAGAGATCCTAACTTTATGCTTTGACGGATCAAAGTCTCTTGAAGGTACAGGTGTTGGTTGCATACTTAAAGGGTAAGAAAACACTAATTTCATGTAGACTTGACTTCCAATGCACAAAAAACACTATTGAATATGAAGTTTTGTTGCAAGGATTGAAAAAAGAAGTAGACTTGGAAGAGAAAAAATATTAAGGAATTTGGTGATTCAGAAATTGTTATAATATAGGTAATAAATACCATACATTTCCTTTCAAATTATATTAAACATTGCTAGCAAGAGGTATGGGAATTGATTAAATTGTTCAATGCATTTAATATCAATCTTATTCCTTGTTCTTTGAACTATGATGCAGACCTATTAGAAAATGTAACATCTACACTAATTCCATCAAAAGGTATATTGCCTAATACTTTTTCTATAGAATTGGTGTACATACCTTCAATACCTAATAACATGACCAATTGGAGATTTTTTGATAATGATCAACAGATTATTAGTTTCCTCCATTTAGAGGATATCTTCAAAGAATGCACTATATATGAAGGCCCAACATGAGCAAGATATAAACACAAATGTTCCTTACTCAACAGGTCAAACACAACAAACGGATTCGGCCAACCCAATGAATAATATCCTCAACAATGTGGTAAGGATGGAAAACCTGTTTGACCTCCAATATAATTCAAAAAGTTAACAAAGTGCAAGACTAATAGCTCATCTATGCAATTTGATGTCATTAATCTTGGAACAAACAACATACCTCAAAACGTAAATCTTGGGAAGAACTATTCCCCTCTTGAAAGGCGTGCTTTTATCAAGTTGTTTAAAGAGTACATGGATATATTTTCCTAGACCTATGATGATCTAAAGAAATATGTTCCAAATATTATCCAATAGATCATCCCAATGAAGCCTCAAATGACTCCCTTCCAACAAAAGTTGAGGAAAATGCACCCAAACCTGGAGCCTCAAGTCAAGGCAGAGTTAAACAAACTATTGGTAGAAAAAATAATATTCTCATTCATGAATACCCAATGGATTTCTAATATTGTGCATGTAAGTAAGAAAAATGGGGATATAAGAGACTGTGTTGATTTTAGAAACTTGAATAAGGCTTGAAAGAAGGATAATTATCATGTGCCACCCATGGAGCAAATCTTACAATGTGTCTCTGGTTCTAAAATGCTCTCATTACTAGATGGGTTTTCTAGTTATAACCAGGTTCTAGTTGCCCATGATGATCAATTGCATTCCAAAACAAATGGAGAACTTATGCGTATAGGAAAATGCCATTTGGACTAATCAATGTAGGATAAAATTTCTAGAGAGACATGGATTTATATTTCGGAGGAATGATTGGTAACTGTGTATTGGTGTACCTTGATGATGTCAATGTCTTCTCTAAATACCAAAAATATCATATCAGTAACTTGAGGAAAATATCCATTACATGCAAAAGGTATGGCATCTCAATCAACCCCAAGAAATTTGTTTTTGTAGTTGATGAAGGAAGACTATTAGGATTCATTATATCCAAACAAGGCATGATCATTCAACCTGAGAGAACTGAAGCCATTTCAAAAATACCTCACCCCCGTAACAATAAATCTATGCAGTCGTTCCTTGGAAAGATTAATTTTATAAGGAGTTTTGTCCCAAGCTTTGTTGAAACTATCAAACCCCTCCAAGATACGTTAAAGAAGGATGCATAATTTAAATGGGCTTCTAAAGAAAAAGCATCGTTTGAAAAAATCAAAGAAAAGATAGCACAACCTCCAACACTAATGTGTTTAGACTTAAGTAAATTTTTCATACAATATACATTTTATTCGGATATTGCATTTGTAGTTGTATTAACCATGAAGAATTAGGAAGGAAATGAATATCCAATCACACTTATGAGTTCAGGACTGCAGGGAGAAGAGATAGACTACCTTGAAGTAGACAAGAAATCTTATGTAGTCTATAAAATTGTCAAACACTTTATAACTTACTTGATCAAATAAAAAAAAAGGGTAATAGTGTCGTACCCTGCTCTAAGAAATCTCTTGGTACAAAAAGACCCGGGGGAGAAAACATCCAATTGGATGACATCCTTACAAGAATATGATGTGGACATCAATCATGATAAAATTTTCAAGGGCCAAGGATTGTGTAAGTTGGAAACTAAGCCGACAGATGACAGAACATGTGAAGATGAACTTTGTCAATATCAAAGATTATTTGAAAATGAAATATATTATATATTGGTTAACATTGATCAATGGTACTATGAAATGAAGTACTATTGAACCCACGGATCAATATCACATTACCTGGAACAAAATAAGAAGAGGTACCATAGGCTTAATTCAATGCAATACCAATGCATCCAAGGAACATTATTTATAAATAACTATGATGGTGTTCTGTTAAGGTTCCTTGAGAAAGAAGGTGTTGATAAAGTCCTAGTTGAACTACATGATGGTCCAACTCGAAGGAAATTTGGGGGAGATACTACAAAACAAAAATTATTGAGAGTTGGATACTACTGGCCTAGTTTTTTTAAATATTCCCATGCCTATGAGAGAAAATTCCAGGAGTGTCAAAAATCAGCTGGAAAAGAGAAGATGCTTTCTTTTCCCCTTCAACATATTGCCATTGAACTCCCATTTTAGCAATGGAGTTTAGAAATGATAGGGGGAATTAATCCCAATTCCTCTCAATTGCACAAGTACATCCTTACAACAACAAATTATTTCACAAGATGGACGAAAGCAATCCCTCTGAAGACTATTAATAAAAACTAGGTGAAATTTTTCCTTGAATCTTCCATTATAACTAGATTTGGTGTTTTGAAATCTTTGGTTTTTATAATTCCAAGTATTTATCTTCTTTGAAATTAACTAAATATGCTCTGGAAAGAAATATAAAAATAAAATACTCAGCTAATTACTACCCTCAAGGGAATGGGTTGGAAGAATCTACTTATAAGAATTTAATTAAAATAATGAAGAGAATTGTAATTGATCACCAGATAAATTGACATCTAGCCCTCCCTAATGCTCTATGGAATGACAGGGTAACACCAAAATATTCTTTATGAAATTCCCCTTTCTTTCTTGTCTATGCGAAAGAATATGTCTTTCCTAACCATACCTTTCTACCTTCATTACAACTTTCCCAATCTCTCCAAGATAGAGAATGCACAGTGATGAACCAAAGACTAAATATGCTCTTGAAACTTGAATTAATAAGGGAAAGGGATAAAATAAACCTAATGCAACACCAAGAAATAATTAATAAATGGTTTGATAAGTCGTCTGTGTGAAATAAGGAATTCCAAGTAGGTGATATTGTGATTAAGTGGAATAAAGAAAATGAAATGAGAGGAAAACATACAAAGTTTCAAAAACACTAGTTAGGCCCATATCAAATCCATGAAAAAATTGGGTCGGGAAATTTCATACTTAAGACGTTGGAGGGAGACATGGAATATCTCATTGTCAATGGACAATTGCTTAGAAGATACTTCTCCTTATCACTTTTGGTGATGTAGTCGTGTACATATCAGGTCTCCTTTTCTCTTTTTATTTTTCTTATGAATAAACCCCCTCTTTTAGTTTTTCTTTTTATCTAATTTCCTGATTCAGTCTTTTTCTTTACTAAGAACAAGGTATCTCTCTTTCATTCTCAAATTCTTTTGAAAAGTTATGATTGAAAATATGGACTATCTAACGAAGTTCAAATTATTTCCTATGTGGGTATCTCTTCATGTACACAGTAGTGATATAATTACCTTGTATCCTTCTGGTGCTCACATATGTCAGGGAAATGGTTGTGCTGAAAAGGATGTGATTTGCTCCAGTCTATTTCAATATAAAACCCTCAGATTATGAATTTAAATACTCATAACCTTGATAACATATTGTCTGTAACTGTGTGATCATTTTCATACAAAGTTCACTAAATTCTGAAAGGTTAAAAGGAGGAAATAAGCATCGATGTCTATTGCATAATTTTTGTGCCACTATCCCCAACTCTTATAAATAAATGCATACATCAATATATTATTAGAATGGACCCATGTGGACAAATATTTGGTTGATACTAGCATATCAAAGCAACTCTTGTATCAGCCTGCTTCCTGAAATACCCCTGTTGTAAAAGAAATACATAAATTACAAATATTATAGGGTGAATGCTAAATATAAATCATGAGGAAGTTGAAATAACTTTTAATAGTTTGGGAAGTACAAGTAAAACCTTTGGGTCTATGGATGCTTGCTGGCAGTGGGGCCATTCTTGTATGATAACGAGGTAACTTCATCAAGGTTATGGATGCTCACTCGAAGCGAAGCAATGCCTAAAAAATAGAGACAAGGAACACACTTCAGTCTATAAACAATCAGGGGTCATCATTTGTGGTGTCTCATTCTTCTAAGATATATATGTATAAAATATCTCAATGAACAAATCCCTTAATTTTCATAGGAATGACATAAAAGATCACCTAGTTTGTTACATTTCTCTCATTGCTTCAATAAAGGCTTAATAATGTGGGATCCATAATGTAGGAATTGTTGGATATATCAAACATGAAAAGTTCAATGAAAAATAATCTTAGGCAATATCTAGAATCATAGATAAATGGTTCTTCTCAGTAAGTCATGATTTGTTGTGCCCTCATAATTACCCACTAAAATTCTCTTGAATGAGATAATTTCAGTAGGTACCCCCCTATAAAACGTTTGTTGCAACATACTATGTCACTACATTATTGATTTTATACTAATACAAGAAACTACCATTTTTCTAAGATAGTCTGTATTATAACCATGTTCGTGATGATGTACATGTTGAAATTTTGAATTGTTCTGCTTGTTTATCGATTCATACTCATTCAAAATAATTATAATTAATTTCTATGCTAAAAAATGAGGTAATTCTTCAGTGATATTACATCCTTGAGAATTACGAAACCGATTGTCCATCTGGAAGAGACTCTTCGAGATAAAATATGATATTATTGACCAATATCCCGACTGAACCTTTCCAATAGTCATCTTGGAAAGAGTTATGTCGAGATAATTTCTTTCGGAATAATATTTCATGATAATAAAATATAATTCAAACCAAACTCATTCTAACATACTATTCATTCCAACTATGCATATCCACGATAAATCTCTAAGTGGTCATTTTAGCTCGTGCATCAACATATTATTGGTCAAAGAATCTTGTTTGAGTATTGTGAGTCTAATGCATGTGTGGGTCTTCTACAAAGATAACCCTAACACATGTAAAACGTTGACTAGTTCCCATAATCATTTTTTTGGTCCCAAGTCTTCCCCACAACAAGATCTTTGGATCAACATGATTATTGAGGAAGGAATATTCTGTGATGTTGTTCCCCTTGGAGTGATGAAAGAAGGATTAATACTATCCTCGATAGCTAAACCCTCCAATCACACCTATCAGACAACTCGCATTTGGAGGTGTTATGATACTTGATACCTTTTACTTCTGCAGAAAAAATCCCAACAGTTAACAAAAGAATGAGATAACTCAACCTTTATATCACATTCTCAACACACTTCTCTATGTAAATGAGAATATTCCTTGATACCTTTCCATCAGAGCCAAAATAGATGAATAAATTGCTCCCTCTCTGATGAAGGAAACTTTGATCACATTCTCAACACACTTCTCTATGTAAATGTGAATACTCCTTTATACCTTTCCATCAGAGCCAAAATAGATCAATAAATTGCTCCCTCTTTGATGAAGGAAACTCTGATAACACTCCCGAAAATTTTCAAGGTCGACTTCTAGATTTTGTGCCCCCGATAATTGGATTTAGGCAATCTATACCTTAAAATTTCATTAATGGAGATGAGATTGTTTTCCTATATATTTGTTTTCGTGCACAAATAATTAACTACACGAGTTAGGGTGATTTCCTATCTAAATAATAACTTCAAAACCCTACTTAACACATTGTTTAACTCTATAAGTTTGTTAAAACACTCTGTTTTTCATTATCCGACCGAGAACACACTATAATCTTCATTTCCATTTGGAGAACAACATGTATTCTACTATTTTTATTTTATGTGTCATTATATTATTATATATGATAGATGGATGTATACATCTCTATGTTAATCGTAGGATAAAACAAATACAACATGACGTGTTCAAATTCGAGGAAAGTAAGGAATCTTCTCGTTCCTACTTCGACTCCCGCACTTGAAACTCCAACTAATCCGGGGGACCTCTTGGTGCGAGATACTACCCATCACACAGGACAAGACCATTGTCCCAAGTACGATGAAATATACAAAATTTTCAACATTGGATATTTCTCTTTGGGTGATGAGATCCTTGAGTGTGTCAAAATATACAAAAAAGTGGTATTCACCATGTGGCTACTCATCCAACATTGTTCCCCTATAATGATGCAGCTCAATGGTGGTTCAAAAACTTTGACCTGAGTGCAGCAATTGTTGTAATAAAACTCGGTAGTAAGATAACATCCACGAGACATGAAGGAATTGTTGTCAGATACCACCTTCCAGGACCTAAGGTTTCCCTAAATGAGTCATTCTTGAAGGGATTCACCAAAAATAATAAATATTTTATTGATTTGATGGAAGATTGGTGGTTAGATCAAGAAATAAAGTTCAAGCAAGGTAAAATATCAATTCCTACCTATGAGTTCAAAATACCATACAAGATGTTGATTCCTATGTTGAGAAGACTATATGGAGAAGAAAATAGTACACATTTCCAGATGGAGTGGTTTCCCATGGAATACATAGTTTTAAAGACACAACAAGTCTTTCATTGGGCAGAGATATTAACATTAAATATTTTCCACAACATGAAAAATGTTCAAGGTATGAAGAAACCCTCTTTTTACATGTTTGCGTATATGATCGATGTCATTTGTTCTTCCATGCAATTTCCTATTTTCGGATGGCGTTGGGATCAATATCAGCCTCCAATACATATTTATTGTTATGACCTCTGGAACATAAAATACAAAAAATGCTTCTATAATATACATGACTCCTTTGTTTCCCCTTTCCATACCTATCATTTTCATTTTCCCAAGGTACAAAATATCAAATGAAGCCATGGTTGGGATGAAATATGTAGCAGAATGGTATTTAGGAAAGTAATACACTTACATTAGGTTGTATGGAAGTAATGGGGCCCCACATATCCTTCCTTTTTATGTCCCTAACAGGTTGTTGATCAGAGAAATTACTTTCCAGACCACGGGAACTGGTATAACATCTCTCCTTTTGGGTAGTAGCAAGAAACTTTGGCCTAAGTTTCCTATAAATATCAGAAGTTACGGTTTATTGAATGGTCCCCGTGTCAGGTAAGAGTTAGAAGCCCTAGAAGAAATATGTTTGTGCCTCGGAGAATATAGAGGGTATGACCCACAAGAAATGGTATTAAATCATATAAAGTCTATAGGTCTCACTCATTCCAAGATACATGAAGTTAATTTTGTTGAAGAGATATTCAAAGGATTCCTATTCTTTGAAGATGTATTACAAAGATTACCCGATGATGTGGTGAGGGGAAAACTTTAAATGGAACAAGAAGAAAATAAAAATACATTACGGGAAAAATTCCAAATGCTTATGGAGGAAGACCAGAAGAAGTTGCAAGCTAGGGTACAAGAAAAGATAAGGAAAGCAAACAAAATGGAACAAAATAGAATAACTATACAGGAATAATATCAAATAAAGAAATTTGAAAATGGAATAAAGAACCAGGAAGACACCAAAGGGAAACTGAAAATTGAGCCCAAGAAGACCTCCAAAGTAGAAGAGAAGAAGAAAAAAGAAGAGGCATTAAAAAGACTCGTTGATGAAAGAAGAAAAAAGAAGGAAGATGAGATAAAATCCCAACATGATTCTCTTCAACAAAAGAAAGTTGAGTGAGAAAATAGATTCACAGTAGAAGCAGAGGCACATAAAAGAGATAAGGGGGAAAAGGAAAGACTAGCAACTAAATATGAAGTAAAAAGGAAAGTCGATGAGGAAGTAAAATGGAAAATATAGAAAAAATAAAATGAGACTCAAAGAATTCCATCAACTCGAAATGTGGGCATAGTGAACATTCCACCCCAAGAATGTACTCCCCTCATGGTCATCCCAGATTATGCTAAGAACGAAACGAGACAAAAACAAAAATATAGAAGAGAACAAAAAAATACAATGAAACTTGACTTCTATTAATGAATAAGAGAGAAAAACATTGTATAACACAAGTTGATAGAATGGGGTAGCTTATCTCTAAAAATAAAGGTATGTTGGTTATGCTTCATTTGCAACAAGATTTACATCACACTCCATTGCATGCTTAAAGGGCCTCCTTCACCTCAATTATATATGAGAGAGAGAGAGGAGAACAATTCCCATGATGCATGTGGGATAAATTAATCTAAGTTTATAAAACTCCATAGGCATGTAAAACACTAGGAATTCTCAGGCAATCACCAATCCCAGTACTACTCTAGCCCAAGCACACTTAACTAGGGAGTTCTAATGGGATCCGGTGAATTAACACTATGTTGTAGGCATGTACATAAGATCATTATATGATGTATGCAATTAACAAATGAAGATGGTATTACATTCCATTCTCAAACAAAAGGGTGAATATCATGGTTTATAAAAACCATAGGCTCGAAATGTTGATTCAGTAGAAAAGTTGGTTGGCCACCGCGATCCACCAGGATCATTCCTCCCCCATTAGGAAGCAATGTTCCCCATCACATCAAGTTCGCTTGAGAGATGGGGAAATTTATGTTGAATCTGAACCTTGGTTAGTTGCTTTCCTTGTTGAAGTAGATGTCCTTCTTGTACTTTTCTTATGGAAGGATGTCATGAACCTGTTGGGGGTGTTGGATCCGTTCAATAGATCTAGTTGCATGATATTCCTTGTTCTAAGTGTGGGAGAACTCTGTTGGTGATTATGAAACAAGAAGAGTTATATCAATGGGGACTAACAGTTGGAACCCCAAGCACTCCTGAAACGGGCCATGGAAAATAGAGTTATGTTGAACATGTGGAAGACTCTCATTCTCTTCGTGCTTCTCTACAATCTTATCAACCTACTTTTGTTGTATAGAAACAAATTTCGCTAAGGATTTAGTGGTCGCAGTGACCTCCTATTCACCATCTAACTGGATCATGAAGAGGGAACAATTTGTGTTCTGAGAGATTACTTTGTAGCATTTTATTTCTGAGATCAATGAAGTGGCAGTAGTTAGAGCTACCTATGGTACCCTATAGAGTTGACCTCCTAGAGTAACAATGGAATTGTGGGACCGAGACTCATAGATAGCATGACGTTTCCACATATAGGGTTGTCCTAAAATAACATCACAGACGTCAAGTGGGGAAACATTACACACTACCTCATCCTTGAAGGGCTTGATTCCATAGGACAAGAGGCACTACCGGATGACACAAATGTCTCGTCCTCGACTCAACCATCTGATGGTGTATGGTTGGGTTTGTGGCATCATTGGTAGCTTCAATTTGTTGACAACCTCAGTTGATATCAAGTTCTTCGGACTCTCGTTGTCAACAATGAAATGAAGTGGGGTCCCCTTTACCCACAACAACGAGTGGAAGAGGCACTCCCCCTCCTCAAGCACCTCTGGTTCTTATGGTTGTATTGTTGTGGCTACGATGGTAGAAGTGGGTTCTTCATCGATGATTTATTTCCCTTTATTGTGCTATGAATAAAAGTATGAGTTAGGTTCTAATTATTTTTATTTGAGCTTGGCCACCAATGACTATTTCAAGTAATATTCATCAGTGTTGTGCCAGGGGATTTTGTGGAACTCACACCACTTTCCGGTGTCTTTCTTAGACTTCCTATTACCCTTCTTTTCATGCATCTTGGGTTGCATCTCTTGAGGTTGGCCTTCCTTTTTCCGTCCTTCATTCTGTGATTTAGGGTTGCCTTTTGTCTTTTCATTACAATTTTGACACTATTAACTATTTTAATGTTCATCATTATATTTTTTTAACCAAAATAAATGGTCTTTCACAGGCAAGAAAATATCCAGCAAAGTGGGCATATGGTTGACATTATCATGTAGAACGTGTATATGTAAAGAGACGATACTTTTATTGTGGCATCATGGTTGACTTCAAGCAATCCATTCGATCAAGCTCAAAAGATAAGAATATTATTGAAGGAAATCTACAATATGTTGGGAAAATACAAGAAATTATTGAGTGGAATTACCACTCTTTTAAATGTTGTATTTTTAAGTGTATATGGTATGAAGCATTTGAGAGGACACGAAGACATGATACCCATGGTGGATTATTTTCTATAGATTCCTCAATGTTCCTATCGGAGGATAAGGAGCCTTATGTTCTACCAATTAATTGTGAGAAGGTATTTCTTTAACTCAAACAAGAAGCGATAGTGATCAATAATCTATTAATACATTGTTTATTGTGAATATATACATGTGTTTATTAATCAATAAAATTGTTATAACATACGTCTAATATATGTATGTGCTTGTTCATGTGAAGGTATTTTTCTATGAAGATATTCTGGATCGTAAATGGATGTTTGTCATACATTATGATCCAAGATTAAGGCATGTATTTGACGATGCATTAGTGGATACTGAGAAGAACAATGATGGCCAAAAAAATGAGAGAGAGAGGGATTAAAGAACATCGAAGAAATTGACATCCATGATGATGCTAAATATGGTTAGGTTCAGGCACAAGAAGACAAAAATCCAGAGTTATATGATGTTATGGAAGACAATATGGATGGTATAGAAAATGATTATCCAAATACATTTGGTAACAATATGGATGGTCTACAGTCAAATTTCAATGATGATGAAGATTATCAATGTCAAGATGAGGATGATGATAATATTAACTACTTGAAAGATCATATGAACAATGACAATGATACACTAGATGGTATTGTTGCAGAAAACGATGTTTAATGACCAAGACTTCTAAATTTTCATAATTATTTGTAATCCATGTTTAAAAAATGATGATTCTTATGGCCTAAACTTTGAAATGGTTCAGTGTTATTTGTGTCAATACAAATTACCTATTGCAATATCCTTAAAATGTTCTAAGATATGGTATGAATTGTTGGTAGAAAAAGATAGGATTACTTGGATGCTTCTTCCGTTAATTTTGTATCAACATATGTTCATGAAGACACAAAAGTTAATAAAATATTAATTCACATATCTCACATTGATTTGAATAAGCAACTTTTTTAACTTCATTATTTTTATATTGTTTGCATTTTAATGTTGGGAATAATTTATTATTATTTTTTATTAAGAACTAAACATAAAATAATTAAACAAAATAAAATATTTTAATCACCTAGAATTAGGTGAAAATTTAATAAATTAAAGATCAATTTTAGTTTCCTATTTGATATCGAAACATGAATATTCAATCTCAATGATTTCATTGAGTCTTAAAACCCTCCCATATCGTCAATGCATTCGCCTAGTCTAACCACGTAAAATTTCAACGCATACAGTCACATTTTGAATAAATTTCAGCATTGGCCCCATTCATTGTTGATTGTGTCAGGTCAGTTGATGACATTGTATATGGGCGTGTTGGAATAAATTCCATCATATTTCAAAAGAGTTTTGACCAAGATTATGTAGATGGGAATGATGAATGATGAAAATGAGACTGCATAATGAAGGTTCATGAAAACATGAAGGATGTTGAAGATTATGCGAGGATGTCAGGCATCCTTGATTCTTGAAACCCTTGCATATTGTCAAGGCATGTATCTCATCTAACCATGTCAATGTTTTACGCATATAGGCATAGTTTGAAGACATTTCAACGTTGGCACCATTCACTACTCACCATGTGGCGTCAATGGATGACATTGGTGATGGGCATGTTAGAAGACGTTCCATGACATTTCAAGAAAATTTTGACAAATATTTTATAGATGGGAATGAGGAATGATGGCAATGAGACTGCATGATGAACATTGTTGCAAACATGGAAGATCTCAAATATTATGCGAGGACATCATGTATCCTTTAGTCTTGAAACCCTCGCATATCATCAAGGCATGTGTCTACTCTAACCATGTCAAATTTTGACACATACCAGTTTGAAGAAATTTCAATGTTCACCCCATTCCTTGGTCACTGTGCGACGTCGATGGATGACATTGGTGATGGGCGTGTTGGTTGAAGATGTTCCATGACATTTCGAGAGATCTTAGAAAAATATTCTATAGATAGGAATTATGACGAATGATGAAAATGAGTCTACATGATAAATGTTGATGCAAACATGGACGATCTCAAATATCATGCAAGGATGTCAGGAAATATCCTTCAATATTGAGACCCTCGCATATCGTCAAGGCATGTGTCTAGTCTAACCATGTCAAAGTTTGACGAATGCTAGAACAGTTTGAATAAATTTCAACATTAGCCCCATTCACTATTCACCATGTGGCATTGGTGGATGACATTTGTGATGGGTGTGTTGGAATATGTTCTATGAAATTTCATGAGAGTTTCGACAAACATTTTGTAGGTTTGAATGACGAATGATGACAATGAGACTACATGATGAACATTGATGCAAGCATGGACGATCTCAAAGATTATGCAGGGACATCAATCATCCTTGAGTCTTGAAAACCTCGCATACCATCAAGGCATGTGTCTAGTCTAACCATGTCAAATTTCAACACATACAATAACAGTTTGAAGAAATTTCAACATTGGCCGCATTCACTGTTCATCATGTGGCATCGGTGGATGACATTGGTGATGGGCGTGTTGAAAGACATTCCATGAAATTTCAAGAGAGTTCTGACAAATCCCTAAATCCCCTAACCTCTAATCCATTGATCCTTAAATCCTTAAGCCCCAATCCCTAAACCCTTAAGCCCTCAACCTTAGTTAATCACTAATCCATTAACACAAAATCCCTAAATCCCCTAACCCCTCAGACATTGACCCTTAAACACTTAAACCTAATCCCTAATCCCTTAATCAATAAACCCCTATTCCCTAAGCACTTAAAAATTAATCCCCTAGCCCATAATCCCTAAGCCATTAACCATTAAACCACCTAACCTGTAAGCACCAAATCCCTTATCTCTTGATCGTTAATCCCTTAAACCCTAACCCCTAATCCCTTAACCCTTAATCCCTGTAACAAAAATTCCTAAATTTCATAATCCTCATATCCCATATCCACTTAACCCCCAACACCTCAACTAATTAAATATTTAGGCACATCCAGCTCTAAATCTGGCATTATTTCAGACGCTTTTAGCGCCTACATGTTTTAGTCGACTCAAAAAATGCCAAAAATAGCGCCATCCCGATAAATAGCACCAATGTTTTCAAAAAAATGGAGAAAAACACACTAAAACAATCTTTGGAAGCAAAAAAGGGAGCAAATCACAGGGATTTGTTGTAGTGAATATTGATATGAAGTCATACTACCACTAGGTGTCGATTGAGCAAACTGATGTATGGAAGACAACCTACAAGTCTAAAGAAGGTCTCCTCGAGTGGATGGTCATTCCTTTCCGCTTGACTAATTCCCAACCCACTTTCATGTGGATGATGGATGATATATTGTATCCATTCAAAAACTCCTTTGTGGTCGTATATCTAGATGAAATCCTCATCTTTAGTAAAACCTAGGAGGAACATTTGAAGAACATTTAGTAGGTCTTGGGCACCCTACAACAACAAAAGTTAAATGCCAATTTAGAGAAGTGTTCCTTCGGCATGTAGATAATTCATATTTGGGATACATCATGGATTAATAGGGTTTGCATGTGTATCTAGCCAAGATGCAAGTTATTCATGATTGGTCGACCCTCAATACATTGATCGAGCTATGCAGCTTGTTGGGCCTCGCCAAATTCTATCGCAGGTTTATGTTGGGGTTCTCTCATATCACTTTTCCCCTAAGCCAAATGACCAAGGGTGGAGCCAAGGCCAAGTTTGTTTGGGATGCATCATAACAGAAAGCTTTCAAGGATTTGAAATCCTTCCTATGCTCAACACCAATCCTTATTCTACCATACTTTCAATAGCCATTTGATATTGAGACATATGATTTTGATTTTTCTATTGGTGAATTCCTCACTCGGCATGGGAATCCAGTGGCCTATCACAGTGAAACACTATCTATTGTTGTTCGCAGATACCCCACCTACAACGAAAATATGTACTCCATTGTGATGGAATATTGACAATGGAAGCATTACATTCTGGGAAAGGAAATAATCATCCACACTGATCAAAAACCTCTACAATTCATGCAGACACAAGGAAATTTATAGAATGATCGCAATCATAAGTGGTCCACATACCTGCAACAATTCCACTTGAACATAAGGTACAAGAAGGGCATCACCAACCATGTTGTAGACTACATCAATTGACCCTTGATTGCGGCTCTCACCACAGTTCTTAACTCATGTGGGCATGAGATCTCCAGGTGGCCACAATTATAAAAAAATGATTTTGAATTTTGATCCAGGTGGATATCAATGGGCATCCACCTCTTCCAGTTGGCTCACATACAACTTTCATCTTGGCAGTTTTTTTCTAGATTTTTGGGTCCTAAACTTTCGAGGTCATTTTGAGGCCCTAAACAACGCTTTTTGGGTCCACCACATTCACATTGTAGTTTATATTAGAGTGTGATTCCATAATGTTTATTCCTCAGATAGACCTTTCCAACAGGCTATCGTGCACCTAAAAAAGAGATCGTATGCAAAATTTACAACCCCAAGAAGATGATATACCAACTTACTGTTGTTTTTTCTTCATATGAGATATGAGAGATATTCGATATATTATTACAATAATGAGTGTTCCATATATAGGGAACATAAGGTGACCATCCATGAAAGGATGCATCCCTTGAATAATCAATAACTATTTATTATTATCATTTACTTATTATATATGATATTTAATAATCAAAATAATCATATTATTAATTATTATCTTTAGAGAATGTCTTCTCGATGTTGTCTAGACATCAACACTCCCTCTCAACAAGGGAGACATTTTGCAACATGCCACTCTTGTCTTTGAAATATACAAACTTCACCCTAGACTCATGACACTTGTCTATCAGTCTTGGGAGACAACTCTCTCCCACCTGAACTGAGGAGAAACTCCTTCTGCGATTCTCCCTTTGAGCCAATTAACTCTCTCTAAGATTAGGCTCACTTTGGGTCCGAATGTAATAGCATATAGAATCTTGAGTATTTATCATTCCTTGTCAAATCACCATGACTAGGACAAAGACTACATCGGGATCTTTCACCATAGGCACACACCTATGAGTGAATGTCAGCTTGATGCTAACTGACATGTGGAAAGTACTTCAAGCACCTCGAGTCCATATTATTCCTTGTCATGATCAAGGAAGGACTATGTCTGGGCCCATTTATCACAAGTGAACCTTTGTGATAAATGTATCCTATCTCCCTTGGTCTGTAGCCCAATGTAGGAGAAGTTATGCCCGATGTTGAAACATCAACACTCCCTCTTATCTAGGGAGGTATCTTTCCATAGTAGTACACAAATATTGTCCAGAGATACACAGTCTCTGCCAGTGGTACAAAACCACCATAGTAGTAAAATATTTGTCACACATGGCACTCCCAAGTGGACTTCTAGAGGCTACTCCCTCTAGGAACACTTAGGGTCAACTCCCCATAGTGATAGACATCAAGGGTCAACTCCCTTGACATGTCCTCATGTTCTATGAACATGGGACGATGGGCTATAAGCCCAAATGCACTTCTTCCTTCTTGAATAAGTGTCCTCATAGATCAACTCAACTCAATTCACAGAGGAGTACGAACTAGAGAAAGTTTGTCACACATGGCACTCCATGTGGACTTCTAGAGGCTACACCCTCTAGAAACACTAGGGTTAACTCCCATAGTGTATGACCTCAAGGGTCAACTCCCTTGACATGTACTCATGTGCTCTCCACATGGGACGTTGGGTTATAATCCCAACTGCACTTATTCCTTCTCGAATAAGTGTTCCACTTATCCCTTCTCGGATAAGTGTCCTCACAGATAAACTCAACTCAATTCACAGAGTACGATCTGGATAAAGTTGGTCACACATGGCACTCCATGTGGACTTCTAGAGGCTACACCCTCTAGAAACACTAGGGTCAACTCCCATAGTGTATGACGTCAAGGGTCAACTCCCTTGACATGCCCTCATGTTCTCTCCACATGGGATGGGCCCTCCCATGAGGGAGTCAAGCCCAATCCTGCTCTGATACCATGTTGGTTTTTCTTCATATGATATATGAGAGATATTCGATATATTATTACAATAATGAGTGTTTCGTATATAGGGAACATAAGGTGACCATCCATGAAAGGATGCATCCTTTGAATAATCAATAACTATTTATTATTATCATTTACTTATTATATATGATATTTAATAATCAATAATAATCATATTATTAATTATTATCTTTAGATAATGTCTTCCCAATGTTGTCTAGACATCAACACTTACCCCATTGGGGTCTGCATGACTTTTGGTGCTTCATCTCATAGGGTTAGGTTTTTGGATTTCTACAATTTTATGTTTAGTTTTGGATGCTAAAATTTCCTGGAGGCCTCATTTTTATGTGCAAAGATGAATGCGCGTAGCCACCACATCTCTTCTCTAAGATTATCTACCACCATTCGAGCAAGATTGTTTTCATTCTACATTTTACAGTTTCAGTGGATTTCTTTATTGAATAGAAATTAAGTTCCATTGTATATCTATTATTGTTCTCTGTATATTTGTGTTAATGTTATAAATATGTGTTTCATTTCATTCTACTCATAAATCTGGATCAGTGGTATCATAGTGGTCTTCTCTTCATTTGTTTCTCTATGCATGTCCCCAACAAGGTTAGGGTATACACAGTTGGGACTCAAACTAGTTGAGCCTTTGCAATATTGGCCTTGCCGAACCCGAAGGCTACCCATAGGGGAAGAAAAGAGAGATGATGGGGCAGGAGATCCCTTTAAACTATTTTTCAAGGAATCCCTCTAGAAACAAAGGAACAAGATGATGGATAAATTTTCACAAATCCTTTGATGATTTCCAACATGTGACGCATCTTCCTCAAGCGGAGGCACCACCCCCTTCAAGGTATGAATAAATATTCATAATCCTATATTTGAAGGTCAATTAGATGCGGATGTCATATATAAATGGTTAAACCTTCTAGAAGGGTATTTTTCTATCCACAACTTTTCCAATAGAGAAAAGATTACATTTGCGCTCCTTAAGGCCATCCCCTATGTCAAAGATTGGTGGGAGACTTTCTGTGAGCAAAAAGAAACAGAGGGAACTACATTATTTGTAGTTGGACCCACTTGGGGTTCCTTCGGGGATTTTATTAAGGAACAATACTACCCTGTTGAAAGTTATGATGACTTATATACAAGATGTACCACACTGCGACAAGAAAGGGACCAAATAATGCCAGAGTTCACCAATGCCTTCCATACATTGTGCAACAAGCTGGGTATCAAAGACTCTGGGCGACATCTGGTGCTCAAGTACCGTAATGGTCTGCATAGATACATCCAGAAATAAATGGATTTTATGTACATCACATCCTTGGGCACATCCTATCAATATTTTATCAAAATCGAGCAAAATTTTAAACAGAAGACGCAACAGTTTGGGTCTACAAACCCCTCATAGCAGAAGCAGGGAAAAGGCAGCCCCAACTCGTAGAACAAAGGGAAGAGAAAGGATGGACAGCCTCAGGGAAACTAGTCCAAACCATAAACAAAGAAGGACAATGGGAAGACAAAGAAAGACACTGTGAAATGGTGTGAGTTCCATAAGAGCCCCTATCATAACACCATTGAATGCCACTCAAAGCAGTCATTGGTGGTTGAGGTGAAAGCCTCTGAATCAAAGGTAGGCTCTGATTATGACTCTGAACCAAAAAAAGGGAGACAAATCATTGATGCAGAACTTAGTGTCACCATTGCTACCACCACCAAGGTCCATCCCGATGAACCTAATGAACCAGAGGAAGGTGAGCTCATATTTCATTCATAGATATGGGTGAAGGGTAATCCATTTCACTTCATCGTAGATAGAGGTAGCCAAAATAACCTCATCTCAGTGGAGGTCATCAAGCGGTTGGCTCTCCTGACAACACCACACCCACATTCGTACACCATAGGATGGCTCTGCCAAGGGATCGTTCTCCATGTCATCCAACAGTGTCGCCTGGCCTACGACATCAAGCCCTTCAAAGATGAGGTATTATGTGATGTCATCCCCCTTGAAGTTTGTGATGTCCTTTTGGGCCAACCTTATTTATGGAAACGTCGTGTTCTATATGAGTCTAGGCCTCATAGTTTTATTATTACTTTGGATAGGAAATTATACAGGATACTCGTGGTAGTCCCATCTACCGCCATTTCTTTGATCTCTACCAGGCAATGCAGGAAGGTCATATCTCTGACTGGGAAGATTGTCTTCTTTTTTATTCATGCTCAAAGTGAGTGGATAAGGTCTCTCGACGCATCAGAAGAAAGTGGATAAGGTCATGGAAGAATACAAAGAAATATTATCCTCACCCACTAGGGTACCTCTACACTGTCAAGTCAAGAACTCAATCGATCTGACCCCCAACACATCGCTACCCAATGGGCCAATCTATCACCACTCTCTGTCATAAAATGAGGAAATCAAGTGCCAAATCCAAGAGTGTCTCGAAAACTGGAACATCCTCCCAATATTATCACCTTGTGGAAGCCCAATCATTCTTGTGCAGAAGAAATAAGGGACCCGGTGACTCTGCATTAATTACTGGGACCTAAATAAAATCACGGTCAAGAACCAGTACTCAATTCCCCAAATTGAGGATCTCCTTGACAATCTTGAGGGGGGTAAATACTTCAGTAAGATTGATATGAAGTCTGAATACCACCAGGTCCTGATAGAGCAAACTGATGTATGGAAGATTGCCTTTAAGTCCAAAGAAGTTTTTTTTGAATGGTTGGTCATGCCCTTTGGCTTGAAAAACACCCTAGCAAATTTCACGAGGATGATGGACAATATCTTGTGGCCTTTTAGAAATTATTTTGTGATGGCGTATTTGGATGACATCCTCATCTTCAACAATAATTAGGTGGAACAATTGCAACATATTCAACAAGTCCTTCACACTCTACGACAACACAAGCTATGTGCAAATTTGGAAAAATGCTCTTTCGACATGAATAAGGTCCAATACCTAGGCTATATTTTTTATGAGCATGGGATGCATGTCGATCCAGCCAAGATCCATGTCATATGTAACTAGCCAGCCTCGACCACACTCACTAAGATTTAGAGCTTCTTAGGCCTTGCCAAATTCTATCACAAGTTCATGTTGGGATTCTCCCGTATTGCTTGGGCCTTAACCAAGTGACCAGGGGCGGTGGCAAGGCCAAATTCGTGTGGGGCCAGTTGCAATAGAAAGAATTCAATTATTTGAAGAAATGCTTGTGCTCAACCACAGTTCTCTCATTACCTGACTTGAAACAGTCATTTGAGATTGAGACAAATGCTTCAGACTATGTTGTGGGCATAGTTCTCACTCAACATGGACATCATGTGGCCTATCATAGTGAGATGTTATCAAATATTGTACATAAGTACCCCACTTAAGACAAATAAATGTACTCCATTGTACAACCCTACCGCCAGTGGAGACATTACATTCTCGGGAAGGAGACATTCATCCACACTTATCATAAGCCTCTGTAGTTCATGCAGACACAAGGAAAATTGCATAATGACCACCATCATAAGTAGTCCACATAATTGCAACAGTACCATCTCAACATCAAGTATAAGATAGGGAGCACCAACTGTGTCATTGGCTACCTCATCCAACCTCCAATTCCCACACTAACCATGGTTCTACACTCCTGTGGACATGAGACCTTCAGATGGCCCCAACACTATGAGAGAGATCCTAACTTCGCCACTACCTACCATATGTTGGGAAAAAAAATAGTTGTCACTAATTTTCATCTACAAGAAGGATTTTTGTGCCATATGGGCCATCTCTGTGTTCCATCAAGCGAGTGAGTGAAGATGATTTGGGAAGCTCACTACAGCCGAGTGGCAAGACATTTCGGCATAGAAAATACAGTGGCAGTGTTGTAGCAACATTTATATTGTTTGAAACTCCGATAGGATGTTAGTAAGTATATTAGGTCCTACACGACCTACGCCATTGAAAAACCGACCATTCAGAAACAAGGCATGTACACCCCTCTGCATACTCCCGATAGGCCCTGGGAATCCATCACGATGGACTACATGTCGGGCCTTCCTTCAACCAAGAAGTGAAATGAATGTGTTTTAGTGGTTGTTGATCTATTTTCCAAGATGGAAATTATGGTAATCTACAAGAAGATCATCACAACAGAGGCCACTGCCAAGCTCTTCCTTGAACGAGTGTGGGTATATTTTGGGATACCACAAACCATCATCTCAGATTGGGACAACTACTTCCTCGGCACATTCTAGTCGAGCCTCTAGTCATGGCTAGACATTAAGCTCACCAACTCCATGGGCTTCCACCCCCAAATAGATGGCCAAACTGAGGTCATCAAATGGATGATCATGCATATACAATTCCAAGCATACGTACACATGGGATGAGAGTCTTCCCTATGTTCATCACAGTTACAATAGATCCATGCATAGCTCAACTGGACGCAACCCCTTTTAGGTGGGGTTGGGATTTAAACCATTGGGTCCCATGGATGTTTCACTACCTGTTGTGTGCACACATGATATTTTACAGAAGTCCAATGCCAAGTACAAGCAGCGCCATGATCAACATCGGGTTCCACACAAGTTTCAGGGGGGAGATAAAGTTTGGTTGCACTTGTAAAAAGAATGCCTTACAGGACCCCATCAGAAGCTTCTTCCACTCTACTATGGACCTTACACCATCACCAAGGTTTTGGGTGAAAATGATTTTGATCTCAACATTCCCCCCTTTCCTTGACTTGCACCCCGTGTTTAATGTGAACCTCCTTCAACCATACTTTCCACCCTTATTGGACACCTCAGAGATAGCAGAACAACTGCAACCGATAGAGCTCAACCATGACTACTTGGAATAGACATAGACTGATCACATCATGGATACATATTTCAATGGCACTCTCCAACAGAAGCTTCATCTTTATCAGGTTGTCAAAGTGGGGTAGAGCCTGCACCAAGGCAAGTGGCTTACCCGGGGCCAAATTCAGCATAAATTTCCTCATATGATGGGGGAAATCAACGCAATGGATACCATTTCTTCCTAAGGAGGGAGGATTGATCCAGGTGGATATTAGTGGCCACCCACCTCTTCCATATGGCTCACATACAACCTTCATCTTGGCAGTTACAATTTTCATCTTGGCAGTTGTTTTCTAGCTTTTTGGGTCCTAAACTTTCAGCGGTGTTTTTGAGGCCCTAAACAACATTTTTTGGGCCTGCCACAATCACACTATAAACAAAGCTAGAGTGTGATGGAATAATGTGTATTCCTTGAATAGACCTTTCCAATAGGATATCGTGTGCATAAAACGAAGATCGTATGCAAAATTTATGACCCCGAGAATTTGATGTACCAACTTACCCCAACGGGGCCCACATGACTTTTGGAACTTCATCTCCTAGGGTTAGGTTTTTGGATTTCTAGGGTTTTATATTTACTTATATATGCTAAAAATTCCTAGAGGCCTCATTGTAATGTGCACAGACGAATGCTCATAGCCGCCACATCTCTTCTCCGAGATTAGCTACCACCATTCGAGCAAGATTGTTTTCATTCTGCATTTTACAGTTTCGGAAGATTTATTTATTGAATAGAAGTTAATTTACACTATATATTTGTTATTGTTCTATGTATATCTATGTTAATTTTATAAATCTATGTTTCATTTCGTTTCGCTCATAAATCCAGATCAAATTTTCTACTACCTATCAAACATTGAGCGCAGGAAAACTAGTTCCAAACTTTCATCTATGGGATGGATTTTTATTCCATCTAAGCCATCTCTTTATTCCTTTAAGCGAGCATGCAAAGGTGATTTGGGAAGCTCATTACAGTTGGGTGGTAAGACACTTTGGCGTGGAAACAATAGTGGCAGTATTGTAAAAGCATTTTTATTGGTCGAAGGTTAGACAAGATATCAACATGTATATCAGATCCTTCACTGCTTGCACAATTTCCAAACCTTCCACTAAGAAATATAGGTTATACACCCCTTTTCCTACTCCCGATAGGCCTTAGGAGTCCATCTCCATGGATTACATGTCTGGTCTACCTTCAACCAAGCATGATAATGACTGTGTCTTCATGGGTGTTGATTGATTCTCTAAGATAGCATTTTTGACACCATGTAAGAAGAGTATCACAACAGAGGCCATTGTTAAGCTCTTATTTGAACATGATTGGGTTCATTTTGAGCTCCCACAGACCATTATTTCAGATCGAGACAGTAGGTTCCTAAGTACTTTATGGTCCAGGACTCCATCCTATGGTCGATGACGGACACCAAGCTAACCAAATCGACTTCCTTCCACCCACAGACTGATGGAAAAACATCGGTGGTCAACATGATGATTATTCATATCCTAAGGATGTACAATTACAAACATCCACACACATGGGATGAGAGCCTTCCTTATGTTCAAAATAGCTACAACATATCCCTCCATGACTCTATTTCCCATAGCCTTTTCCAGGTGTGCTTGGGGTTTCAACCATTGGTCCCCATTGATGTAGCTATGCCCATTACAGTCACACATGAGGATTCCTTCATGCTCAAACTAAGGTTGATCGAGCAACCAAATTTTTGAATGAATATTGCACATCCAACAACAAGTTCATGATATTTTACAGAAAGCCAATGTGAAGTATAAGAAACACCATGATCAACATCGAGTACAACACAAGTTTCAGGTAGGAGATAAGGTATGGTTTCATTTGCAGAAAGAGAACCTCATAAGACCCCATTGGAAGCTTCACCCACTTCGATACGGACCTTACACCATCAACAAGGTTGTGGTTGAGAATGATTTTGAATTAAGTATTCCTCTTTTCCTTGGCTTGCACCCTGTATTTAATGTGGAGTTGCTTCGACCATATTTTCCACCTCTCTTGGACACTTCAGACGTGGTCGAGTACTTGACCCATACAAAACTCAAACTTGACTGCATTGAACATGCGAAATTTGATCGGATCATGGACACCAATATGAAGGGCACCCTCCAATAGAACATCTAACTCTATCAAGTTTTCAAAGAAGGAAAACTTCTTCACCAAGGCAAGTGGCTCACCAATAGTCAAATTCAGTAGAAGTTTCCCAATCTGATGGAGGAACTTGATGCAATGGGGACTANCTGATCCAGGTGGATACTGGTGGCCACCCACCTATTCCAATAATTCAAAATGGTTCCACATCTTGTTAGTATTTGTATAGTTTTTTGGTTCACAAACTTTTGAGGTCATTTTGAGGCCCTAAACGACGTTCTTTTGGTGTAGAAGCACCCAACATGAAGCCAAAGTAAAATGTTGGTCCATTAAGAATGTTTACTTCTTGGCTAGACCTTTTCGATGGGCTACTGAGTGCCCCAAACGAATATTGTATGCAAACTTTTCACCCCCTGGAAGTTGATGTATCAACTAACCACATCAGGGCCCACAAACCTTTTAGCACTTCATCTATTGGGGTTATGGTTTTGGATGTTTAGGGTTTTCTCGTTTATGATTTTATGTTAAAAGGCCTTTTCAGCCTCTTTGTAATCAGCTTCTTGCGAATGAGTGTATCCAACACATATATCTCATTATGGATAAGTTACCACCAATCTAGTTAGTCTTTGTGCTTTGCATTTTACAGTCTTTTGTATTCCATTCATTAATAAAAATCTGAGTTCAATTGTATTTGTGTTTCTTGCAATATCTCTATGTGTTTTGTTGTTATATCTTTGCCTTCATTTCATTCTCAACATCATTTGGATCAATGTATCCATAAGATGCCACATCGGAACCAACATTGATTCTACAACAATTTCCCTGCCTCTAACCTTGAGGACAATGTTGTTTTTGAAGGGGGAGTGCATGTTAGGATTCTACCCTGACCGCCCTACTTTAGGTTACTTAGGAGTTAGTTAATTAATGTGCATGGCCATGTTCTTTGAATAAGGTCCATTAGATAAGTAATGTATAGTTATTTAATGTAAAAGGGTCATCTTTATTAAATAAGGCCCACTAGGTAACTGGAACTCATTAATTATGGAACCACAAGTAATCAAGGTTTTGTTATTGTGACTCTAATTAAAGAGAAAGGAGGTTATGGAATGTTTTTGTTGAGTATTGTTGTATTTGGTGCTCTGCTCAGTGAAAGGTTGCCCCACCTTAAGAGACAAGTGAACATTGATGTCTTTCTTCTGGTAATCATTATACAAGGGTATATTTTGAATATTTCATCTGGTTTGTCTCTTATATCTAATTTTTTGCATTTATAATCTTCATTTTTCTATTCAAAAAAAACCAATCCACTTCCTAAATGCATGCACCTGTAAATGTATTAATATATCCATTTTTATATGCAAGAGAAACCAATTCACATCCCAAATCCATGTGTTTGCAATATGTAAGTATACTAGTGCATGCTTGTCAATTTTAATGTGATATGGTTAGGGAATTTGAGAATAAACTAAATTAATTCAAAAGGTACAATACATCTTCTCTTCAAGCAAGTTGAAACAAAATACCAATACCCATTATAAGTAAAAACATGTGTATAAATAATAACTAATGTAAAATATAATAATTCAACTACATGGCCTATACACCAATTCAAATATGATGGCATATACACCATGCCCTGCAACATGGCATAACATATTGAATATTGGCCATCATTTTTTAGGGAGTCCTTGTCAGTGAAGCCGTATTGAGATGAATTTCATCATGGTGTTTGTCACTCAATTTTAAAATTTGACACGCTAAGTACCCATCATATAAGCAACTTGATTATGGATGATTAAATAAACACCATATGTAACAAAGACCTGGAAATGTCTCTTTCACTTTTTTTAAAACCCTATGGCTTCCATGTGCATCTCACTTATAAACATTGACTTGTGGACCCTCTTTTATACATAAAGATTTGGTATTTTAGTTCATCACGTGGTGATGATGGACGCTGCAACACTCGTACATCATGAAATTTGTGTGTCTCGGCCTTTTGTTGTGATGTGATAACATTGTCAATAGTAAATTTATTTTATCATAGCACTTCAAGTTAACAATGATGAACTTTATGTGCCTTTGCTTATCTTGCCTTGATCATCTAAACCACCCTTCTATCCTTTTGCTAAACCACCCTTTTATCCTTTTGCTAGGTTTAGAATGCTCGTGTGTAGAAAGGAAAACCAATGGAAACATGTGCCCTCTTAAGCAATGAAAGGGTGGAAACATGTGCTCTCTTACGCAATGAAAGGGATATTGTATACAAGCCGAATCATTAGCCTGATTTGATTTAGAGGGGTGAAGCATAGTTGAAATTTGGTGGAAAAAAAAGGGACCCAAAAAATGTTGAAATAGATCAAACTAGATAATGTTGATGTTATTGAGAAATTTTGGAGTTTCATAAATTCTTTTGGCAAGTGCAATTTGAATATATCCATATCAGATTTCAATTATAATTAAATTGAAAACAATTATTTAAAAAAAACATAGGTTGATGTAATATAAAAACATTGTATATATATAAGTGAGTATTAATTTAACCAAAAGTGTTTGGATATACTTTAAACATGACCAGAGTTTTTATGAGAGTGCACACACTCACTAAACATGATAATCATTCCATATGTTTAACATTGATTTAGAGGTTTTTTTTCATACCTTTTCTTTCAATATGGTATTGATAATTAAACAATACATCTTCAAAATTTATTAACTTTATTTTCCATCTTATAATTGGACAATATACTTTGAAATTTACTAAACGTATTCTTCCACCTGTGTTTATGTGTGAATTTAGATCCATCTTGAACTTGAACTTATCAAACTTTAAAAAGGAACAAATTCCTCGAGGTGCAAACCTTTTTAGAGGAAAGGTGTACCTCTCTAAAGATTTGATCCCTCTTAGCTAATAGTGCATCTAAGCCTAAGATGGATTTGGTTATATATATATATATATATATATATATATATATATATATATATATATATATAATGTTGAATAATGTTGAAGTTAACATGAACCTAGTTTTTTTTTAAGTGTGTGTGTATAGAATCCTCAATGTTTAATTCAGTTGATTGAACCATCTTTGTAAGGGATGTTGCCAATGGGGAATTTATAGGTTATAAATTCAAATCTAGTCAAGTTCCTCGAGGTTAAAAATTGTTATTATGGTCCATCCAAGGCATGTTGCCAATGGGGAATCCATAGGTCATAGGTTGAAATCTGGTCGAGTCCCTCGAGGTTAAAAATTACTATTGTGGTTGAATATTGAATCACCTTCCATCCATATCTTTTGGGGAAGATGTTGGGTATGTGTTATATTCTTTGCACGACTAGACCTAGTGTCTGCATTGTGTCGGGCCTGCAGGGGGGAGGATCCTAATTATCTTCTTGATTCATATGTAGGTATGTCTACCCACCTTCTATCGAGGATTCGAGGAGGACCTACACCCCCCCGCCCCCCACTAGGAGGCATGGGGGCAAAGCCCGCAAAGAAACTTTTGGAAAAATTTCCTTGTAAAATATTGTAATTTTGTAGTCAATATGGACCATTCACTATAAGGTCACAGATTTGATGGTAGAAGTTATGTTAGGGTTTTCTCCCAAGAAGGAAATCCTCTTTTTGTATGAGGGAATTGTATTGCGACTAGTATGATAAATAGAATATTAGAGGTGTGTCTTTAAACAGGTTGTTGGTTTTCCTAGTTTGGGTTTCTAGGGTAAAATCTCTTTGTAATGTGTGTGTGTGCACGCGCCATTGTATATTTTCTATTTTTATTAAGAATCTATTTGCATTCATTTATTGTACAAGGTTAAAATATTCATTTGGTATCAAAGATATTATTGGCTTCAAGGGGACTCCTTTGTATCTAAGGGTTTGGCTCAGATCTATGATAAGCCTTGTTAAAGTGGGAGATCTGTGGTATTTACTCTTCAAGTGAAAGAAATGGAAAGTGGTGTGAAAATAGAGATCGAGAAATTTAATGGGAAATTTTTTGAGTTGTGGAAGCTCAAGATGGAAGATTTGTTGGTGGACAAAGATGAGTGGAT
>ML781831.1:777651-791485 GCA_009831015.1 Picea engelmannii
TTTTTTTTTAAGTGTGTGTGTATAGAATCCTCAATGTTTAATTCAATTGATTGAACCATCTTTGTAAGGGATGTTGCCAATGGGGAATTTATAGGTTATAAATTCAAATCTAGTCAAGTTCCTTGAGGTTAAAAATTGTTATTATGGTCCATCCAAGGCATGTTGCCAATGGGGAATCCATAGGTCATAGATTGAAATCTAGTTGAGTCCCTCGAGGTTAAAAATTACTATTGTGGTTGAATATTGAATCACCTTCCATCTATATCTTTTGGGGAAGATGTTGGGTATGTGTTATATTCTTTGCACGACTAGACCTAGTGTCTGCATTATGTCGGGCCTGTAGGGGGGAGGATCCTAATTATCTTCTTGATTCATATGTAGGTATGTCTACCCACCTTCTATCGAGGAGTCGGGGAGGACCTACACCCCCCCGCCCCCCACTAGGAGGCATGGGGGCAAAGCCCGCGAAGAAACTTTTGGAAAAATTTCCTTGTAAAATATTGTAATTTTGTAGTCAATATGGACCGTTCACTATAAGGTCACAGATTTGATGGTAGAAGGTATGTTAGGGTTTTCTCCCAAGAAGGAAATCCTCTTTTTGTATGAGGGAATTGTATTGCGACTAGTATGATAAATAGAATATTAGAGGTGTGGCTTTAAACAGGTTGTTGGTTTTCCTAGTTTGGGTTTCTAGGGTAAAATCTCTTTGTAATGTGTGTGTGTGCGCACGCCATTGTATCTTTTCTATTTTTATTAAGAATCTATTTGCATTCATTTATTGTACAAGGTTAAAATATTCATTTGGTATCAAAGATATTATTGGCTTCAAGGGGACTCCTTTGTATCTAAGGGTTTGGCTCAGATCTATGATAAGCCTTATTACAGTGGGAGATCTGTGGTATTTACTCTTCAAGTGAAAGAAATGGAAAGTGGTGTGAAAATAGAGATCGAGAAATTTAATGGGAAATTTTTTGAGTTGTGGAAGCTCAAGATGGAAGATTTGTTGGTGGACAAAGATGAGTGGATCGTTGTGGATCCAGGTAATACACCTATAGGAACATCAATAGAAGATTGGAAAAAGTTGGATCAGAAGGCGAAGAGAACAATCTGATTGCGTCTCTCAGAGTTAGTATTATTGAATGTGTCTGTGGAAGCTACAACCAAGGCATTATGGGACAAGTTATGGGCTTTTTATCAGTCAAAGTCCCTGGTAAACAAATTGTTCATTCAGAAAAAGTTGTACAACTTGAGGATGAAAGATGGAGACTCGGTGACAGAGCATTTGAATGCCTTCAATACAACAATAAGTGAGCTATTATTTGTTTATATTAATATTTCTGATGAAGATAAGTGTATCACTTTACTATGATATTTACCATACTTGTGGGATAGTCTAGTTGTGGCCATAGGTAGTAATACAACTACTTTAAGTTTCGATAATGTTGTCTCATCCTTGTTGTCAGAGGATATGAGACAAAAGAACATGGAAGGACAAAGCACATATGCATTATTTGTAAGAGGATGCTCCTGGGAAAGAAATAGATCTAAGTCCTCAAGTGGGATATCTAAATCTAAGGAAAGATCTAAATATCCCAGAAAATTCGTAAAGGTATGTTAGAGATGTGGAAAAAAAGGGAACTACAAGAAGCAATGTAGATCTAAAAATCTTGAGAGAGGAAGGAATTTGAAGATGATCCTTCTAAAGAAGAAAACAAATTTGTGGAACAAGGAGGGCATGTGTACTTGGATTCTTCAAGCACACATTCAGATCATGAGGTATGGATGGTTGACGTAGGTGCATCCTTTCATATGACTCCTCACGGGGAGTGGCTTTGTGAATATGAAACGTATGATGGAGGTGTTTTTTTCCTAGATGATGACTCATAAAAAAAAATCATAGGACGAGGAAAAGTCAAGTTAAAGCTCATGGATGGAAGGGTTAGAACACTCCCTGGTGTCTGCATATCCCAGAATTGGAAAAAAATATTTATTTTGTAATAAAAATGGATGATGCAGGGGTAAAAACAGTGTTTGAGAAAGCCAAATGCAGGATGGTTTGAGGAGCAATCATGTTGTTGAAAAGGAGTTCGATTTGAAACTCTTTATAAGCTACAGGGAAGCACTATTAGTGACATTGGGTGTAATAGTTCCCTTGTTCTTGAGATTCGAGGTGAAGAAGAAAAAACTCCTACAATCTCTGGAGAAAAGACTATGTTGTAGCATCAAAGACTAGGGCATATTGAAGAGAAGGGCCTTCTAGTACTACAGGGTAAAGGTATGGTTCAGGGAAAGTTTTAGGGGCTAAATTTCGCCCATGGGTTAATTTTCCTTTCTTTTACCAAAAACAATATTCGCCAATTTACTTTTTTTCTAAAAATGATTAGCCAGATTCTATAGAATAAAATTATTTTACCTTAAAAATCGCCAAATTTTTATAGAAACTATATAAAATCCTTAAAATTTTGAATATTTTTACAAAAATATTACCAAACATTTTACAAATTACATATTATGTAGCAATAAGATTCACCAAAGTTTCTACATTTTAAGATAAATTTCCATCCTTAAAATTATCCTTAGTATGGTTGAAGGTATGTCTAACTCCTCTCTAGATTTTGATTTATGTGAACATTTTGTATATGGGAAGCAGAATCAGGTAAGATCCCCCTCTGGTTCAACGAGGGCAGAGGAAATTTTACAGTTGGTGCACAATGATGTGTTTGGACATGTCTCGATTCCATCACTAGGAAAATCTGTGTACTATGTCTCATTTATAGATGACTTATCGAGGAATACATGGATATATTTCCCTAGGAAGAAATATGAAGTCTTTGATAGGTTTAAAGAGTTTAAGGATCTTGTGGAGAATCAAACAGAGAAAATAATTAAGGTGTTGAAGATGGATAATGGTGGAGAGTTCCACGGAAATGAATTGGAATAATTCTATAAGAAGTGTGGTATAACAAGGCAGAAGACTACTCCATATACACCTTAGTAGAATGGAGTTGCAGGAAGGATGAATAGGACACTAATAAAAAAATCAAGGTGCATGCTCAATGGTGTCAGGTTATGATAGGAATTATGGGTAGAGGCAATGGGTACTGCATGTTACTTGGTCAATCGGTCACCCTCATCAGCACTGGATGACAAGACTCCACATGAGGTATGGAATGGTAAGGAATCCTCTGTCACATATCTCAGGTTATTTGGTTGTGATGCCTATGTTCACATTCCAAAGGAAAAAGGAGTAAGCTAAATAAAAAGGTTGAAAAATGTATCTTTATTAGGTATAAAGATGGTTTGAAAGGTTATAAGATTTGGAACCCATAAACTAAAAGGGTAGTGTATAGCCGAGATGTGGTATTTAGGGAAATCAAAGATGTTGTCAAACAAGAAGTCCTACCAAAGGAGGATGAACAAGAGAAAATAGAGTTTGAATTGAAGGATAATGAATTAGACTCTACAGAAGAACATGAATCAGAAGAAGATCTGCATACTCTAGTATTAAGGAGATTAGTTTGGGAAAGAAGGAAACTAGAAAGGTATAATCCACCTGATTTCCATTCAAATTTTCTGTCTCTTATTGATGATGATCCTATAACTGTTAGGGATGTAGTGAATTTAGAGTATGGAAGACTATGGAAAAAGGAAATGATTGATGAAATGGAAACCTTGGACAAAAATTAGGCTTGGGATCTAGTGGAGTTGTCAAGTGGAAGAAATGTCATTGGCAGCAAATAGCTTTTTAAGAAGTTAAATATAGAAGGAAAAGTAGAGAAATACAAATTGCGGTTAGTAGCAAAAGGTTATTCCTAGGTAGAGGGAATTGACTTTAGTGAGATTTTTTCTCCTATTGCCAAGTTAACTTCAATAAAATTTATTTTATATGTTGTTTTTGCTTTTGATTTTGAAGTGGAACATATGGATGTGAAGACAACATTCCTACATGGCGATATGGAAGAAGAAATCTACATGAAGCAACCAGAAGGATTTGTTGTAAAGGGAAAGAAACAGTTGGTATGCAATCACCAAAGATGTGGTATCAAAATTTTCATACTTATATGTTGGGACTTGGCTTCACAAGGAGCAAAGCGGATCACTTTGTGTATTTCAAATTAACCAGTGATCATGTTATATATTTGGTCTTGTATGTGGATGATATGTTGTTGATAGGAAATGACAAAGAGATTATCCAAAATGTGAAAACTCAATTGTCCTCTAAATTTGACATGAAGGATCTTGGTGCTGAAAATTTCATTTTGGGCATGGAAATAAAAAAGATCAAACAAACAGGAAACTCTGGTTAAATCAGAAGAAATTTGTCAAGATAATATTATAGAGGTTTAATATGCAGGAATGAAAACCAATTAGGGTCCCTATTCCTATAGGGGTAAAGTTATATGTGGATCAATGTCTCAAGACACTAGAAGAGGAAGAGGACATGTCCTATGTTCCATATGCTAGTGCAGTTAGTAGTTTGATGTATGAAATGGTTTGTATTAGACCGGACATTACACATGCATTGGTAGTTTTGAGCAGGTATATGTCAAAAATAGGGTATATGGCTAACTTTGAAATAATATTATTATTATGTGTAGTCTACATGTTCTAAAAATTTTATATGTTCAACCACTCAAAATAATAGGAAGAGAAATCAACATTTTTTTTCTAAAATCCAGCGAGAATAAATTGGGATTGATCGAATTACAGATATCAATTGTTAAAATTAAAAAATCAGGTTGCAGTAGGGGCATTTGAGGGCACTGAATCCATTTATGCATTAAGAACAATGATTTTAACATTCCAAAATTGCAATTTCAACAAAGATTTTATGGACAAGCTCTAACAATGGAAAATCGATAAAGGTCATAATTGTAGGGTGTTTAACCTTCTTCTTCTTATTATTATTAAAAAATATATATATTGGGTCAATTTTAGTGTTACAAACAGATGTTAAGCATCTCCCCCACATCGGGTCATACAATGTGCCTCTCAATGCAATAGGGCAAAAAACTTATAAAATTAAGTAAAAAATCGAGTGCTATCTCATTGTCCTAGATTTGGATAATCTCACTTGATCCTTGTGGTCATTCGAGGTCATCCAAAAATGATCCCAATATTAACAATTTCCAAGTCTTATTTTTTTGATGCATTTTTGGAGGTTTTACAACATATTTTTCTGAATTCTTATGCCTTATGAAGAGCATAAAAAATCAAGTACATGTTCTCTTTCCAACGAGCTACAGAAGACCAAAAAAAAAGATCACATAATGACAAGTTATGGTCTCAACAAGGATCACTTTTCCCAACAACTTAGCTTTGACCAATTTAGTGTTCATGCTTGGTCCTAACTTCATGTAGTAGAGTCATGGTTCTTGCATTATTATAAAATGTAGCTTCATCCTCTCATTATCAATTTTTTATGAATTTGTGTAGTAGCCACATATTTTCTTAGAGATAGCTACCACCATTCTAGCCATTGCATTTGTATATTATTTTTCACCATTCTTTGAGTAACATAATTTGGTTTTCTCTATATTTATATATTGCTTTTATGTGTTAATACTATCTTTCATTTCGTTCTCAACATAATCTATTTCACCAATAGGTAGGAACCAAAATCACAACTTTGATGCAATGCTTAGTTAGTAGTAGGATCATTAGTTAGACCAAAGGCATCACAAGACATTCGAACAAACCTTCCTTCATTTTGAAAGAATATATTTTAACATCTTAGGACTCTTTAGGGATTTGACGATTTGTCGGCTTAAGGTTGAGCTTGGTAAAGAACTTAACATCCTTTAAATGATCAAGTAAATCATCTATCACAAAAAGAGGATACCTATTCTTTATTGAAATCTTATTAAGAACCTTATAGTTGATCCACATATGCCATGTCCCATATTCTTGAAGAACTAGGATGAACGAACTACCACAGGGAGAGGAACTAGGTTGAATAAGCCCTTTGTCTATTAACTCTTGAATTTGTCTATCTATTTCTTCATTCTCTAAAACTAACATTGTGTAAATAGATGCATTAACTGATGAAGAACCTAGAATAAGATCTATGGAGTGTCTTACCTATCAATGTAGAGGTACTCTATCTAGATCTTTGAACACATATTTGCATTCTTCAAATACTTTGTCATTTTTTTGTTTTCGTCAAGAGTTGTTTGTGTTGAGTTGACTAGTTGTTGTGATCTTCTTGGAATGTTGATGTCCAATGATCAACAATATGAATATCTAAGCATGGTTGATAAGACTTTTGACTTGTTTAGATGAAAAAAAACATATTATTGACTTAGGTAAACATTTAGGTATGCCATACCATTATTTCTTGATACAAAAAATCATGTTTTTTCATAGATGGTTCAGAAGTACCCATAGAAGGCCAAGTGAAAAATTTCCCATTAAAAATTGGTAAGCAGTCTTTCAAGCTTTCTTTCCACTATGTGAACCAGATTAATGATGATTGTGTGTTAGGTGCAAAATTCCTTGAATTTATAGATCCCATGACAATAAGAAAGAAAGAAAAGATGTTTGAATTCTATTTAAATGGGACAAAGATCCAAACTCTTTCATTTACTAAAGGAAGATCTAGAAGTAGAGAAAAAAACAACAACAAAAGGTCTTTGAACAAGCCCTGTCATCAAGAGACTTACACAAAATGGAAAGGAGCATATGTTATGCACAAATACATGGAGAAAAAAGCTTGAAAGACATTTCAGAAAAAATCATCACAAATTGCACTTCAGAATCCCATAATGCCTTCTGGCACAGGGAGAAATATTGTGTCTCTTCCATATGATCCCTTGGCCAAAATTACTCCACAAAAGGCATCAACATCCATGATGAGTCCAATAGATATCCAAACTTGCCAACAAGAAATTAATGATCTCCTACAGAAAGGATTGATAGAGCCATCAAATATTGCATGGGCTTGTAGAGGTTTTTATGTCAACAAGCACTCTGAGAAAAAAAGAGGAAAGTCAAGGTTGGTAGTCAAATTCAAACCACTAAACAAAGTTCTTTAGAACATTAGGCATTCTCTTCCAAACAAAAGCTCATTATTATAGAGAATAAAATGGAAGACTGT
Organism: Picea engelmannii; assembly: GCA_009831015.1. Lineage (NCBI taxonomy): Eukaryota > Viridiplantae > Streptophyta > Pinopsida > Pinales > Pinaceae > Picea > Picea engelmannii. Next base: position 784,748 of record ML781831.1, read on the forward strand.
ATTTAGTAAATTTGATTTAAAATCAGGATTCTATAAAATAGGTATAGTCCCAAAGGATAGACATAAAATTGATTTATTGTACCCCATGGTCATTATCAGTGGAAATTAATGCCTTTTGTCTTAAAGAATGCTCCTAGAGAATTCCAAAAGAGAATGGGAGACATATTCAGGGAGTATCCATGGCCAATTGTTTATATTGATTGTATCCTGGTATGTTCAAAGAATCTCCAAGAACACCTCAAACACTTGCAACAATTTTATGATCTAGTGTTTAGGGAATGATAACTACCATGTATGTCGCATAAATATGGTTTTCTAATTAGTAGATTAGCCAGTGAGAATGGAGCTAAATCACAAAGAACTTCATCCTTAACAGTCTTGTTGGCAGGATTGCACTATCAAGTGATTTTGAGTTCGTGTCCTTCCTTGATCCAACCAATGTTGTAAGGTTATGGATGTGGAATTGTAACAAGACCTAATTCCTTCACAATTTCTTTAGAGGCAAACATATTTGGACTACCAATGTCCATAATAAAATGCAATGGGTTATCTTCCACCTATATCTATGTATGGAATAGTATTTCCCTTTCCTCCTCATCAACAGTGGTTGAGATTGTGAGGAATATCGAAAAGTATCCAAGTAGATGTGATGCTTTAGGATCAAATTCCATAATAGATTTACTTCTATCATCAACCAAATGTGTGGTTAAACCTATGTCAGAAATAGACATTTGTGAAAAGAATGTCTTCCAAACATTACATTCATATGCATCCTGCCAAGTTAAACTATGGTAACATTTTATGTAAAAGGTTGGCTATTGCATTTTGCTTGAAATTTACCTTTTCTAAAGGGAAAAATCAATCCTAAGTAAATTGTTTTGTCTTGTTTGAATTAGCAGTGCATCGAGATTTTTTCATAGGTCTTGTACTCACTAACCTACCTTAAGAAAGTGACTAAATCCCAAGTAGGGTAAATAATCAAGAAAGGCCTTATGAGTTGGTCCACGAAAGAATTGGCAAACACAATGATGAATGACGTACTATATATGGGACAACCCAAATACTTCCTATGAAGTAGTTTTTTAAGGAGTCCTTGTCAATGAAGCCGAATTGGAGATTGAGGTGTCTACCACTCCTCAATCTCAAACTTTGACACGCCAAGTTCCCATCATATAAGCCACTTGACTATTGGAATCACACGTGTTTTCATGATGTAATCAAATGTCTCCATGTGATCTTTGCAAAATCCACTTTTTTGAAAAACCTATGGTTGCCATTTACATCTACATTGAAAAACCTAGGGTCCACAAACTATGAGTTGTGGACCCTCTTTTATACACAAAGATTTTGGTATCTTAGTTCATCACATGTCACATGATGATGATAGAGGCATCATGAAATTTATTAAAAGAAAATAATTTCACAAGTGAGTATTGATTTTATCGAAAAATGATTGGATATACTTTATGGTGGAGAAGAGGCTTATGAGAGTCTTGTTTTTTAGGTTGATAAAATCTATACTTAACACACTCACTAAATGAACATGTTATTCATTCCATATGTGTTTAAATGAACATGCTATTCATTCCATATGTGTTTAAAGGTTCTTCCAACTTTCTTCTCATATGATACACTTCCAAATTTAGGAGTTTTATTTTTTACCTTATAAATAATTGGATTATACACTTTCAAATTTATTCTTGATATTTTTTAAATCTATTTTAATCTTGAATGTATTAAGTTTAGTTTTGATAAGGAACAAATTTATGGAATTGTAAACTTTTTTTTACAGTGTAAAGATTTGAGGAAAGGTTTATTTTTTTAAAATTTGATCCTTTTCAATGAATGATGCGTTTAAGGTTATGATAGATCTAGTCTAGATTTATATTTTGATTGTTGATAAATTTGAAGTCAACATGAATCTAGTCGAATTCTATGTGTGTGTGTTTGTGTGTAGAATCTCGAGTGGTTAGCTTAATCAATTGAATTATCTGCACAAGGCATGTTGCCAATGGGGAATCCATAGGTTACAAGTTAAAATCAAGTTGATTCCCTCAAAGTTAACAATTGCAATTGAGGTAGGAGATTGAACCTTTGTCTCTTTCTATATGTGTGTAGTTTGTGAGATATTAAGATGACTTTGAAATATTATTATTGTTATTAAAAAAATTATCGGATCAATGTTAGTGTTATAAATAGATGTTAGACATCTACTCCACACTGGGTGGTAGAATGCACCTCTTAACACAACAAGGTGAAAAAATTAAAAAACTAAGAAAATGAAAAAATCGAGTGTTAGTTCATTATCAAGGAACTCTTGAAGGGTAACATCAGTTGATCCGGGTGCTTATTTGAGGTCATCTAAAAACTAGTCCTAATATTAACAATTTCCAAGTATTGAATTTTTTACTCATTTTTTAGGCTTTTCCATATATTTTCATGATTAATATGCCTTAGGAAGAGCATTATAACTCAAGTACATATTCTCTTTCCAATAAGCTAAAGAATACCAAAAAATATCATAAAATGAAAGGTTACAGTCCCAACAAGGATCCCTTTTCTTCAAACAACTCAACTTGTCTAGTTCAATGTGCATACTTAGTCCTAACTTCGTGTAGTATGGTCATGGTTCTTTCATCTTAGGGTCTTTGCATTATTATAAAATGTAGCTTCATCCTCTTGTTATGAAATTTTTATGAATGAGTGTAGCAACCACATCTCTTCTTAGACATAGCTACTATCATTCCAGCCATTGTATTTGTATAGCCTATTTTTCACCATTCTTTAATTAATAAAATTTGTTTTTCTAGATTTATGTATTACTTTTCTATGTTAATGATATATTTTATTTCATTCTCAACATAATCTAGATCACTACTAGAGAGGAACCAAAATCCCTTGAAGAACCAAAATCATGACCTTGGCATAATTCTTTAGTTAGTAGTAGGAGCATTAGTTAGAACAAAAGGCATGACTAGACATTCAAACGAACCTTCCTTTCTTTTGAAAGTAGGTTTCCAAACATCTGAAGACTCTATAGGGATATGATGATATCTTGATGTGAAGTTGAGCTTGGTAAAGAACTTAACATCCTTTAAACAATCAAGTGAATCCATCATACGGAGATTATAAATATTATTTATTGAAATCTTATTGAGATTATTGCAATCGATGCACATACACCATGTCCCATCTTTATTAGGAACTAGGATGATTGGACTACCACAAGGAGAGGAACTAGATTGACTATGCCCTTTGTTGATTAACTCTTGAATTTTTCTATGGATTTATTCATTTTCCAAAACTGACTTTTTGTAAATAGATGCATAGTGTAATGGAGAACCTAGAACAAGATCTATGGATCACTTTACCTAGCAATGTAGAGGTACTATAGCTAGAATTGTATACACATATTTGTATTCTTCAAATTCGTTTTTGACTTGCTGCTATTGTCAAGAGTTCTAGTTGGTGGAGAGTCGACTAGTTGTTGTGCTGATATTGGATCATTGAGGTTTAAAGATCAACAACATGAATCTCTAAACATGGTTGATAAGATTTTATCCCTTTTACTTAGAACAAAAGAGTTTGTCATATTAGGTAGACATTTAGGTATGGCATACCACCGTTTCTTTATATTGACGTTCACTTTCTATGGTCTGGACATATAACTACCAAGTATGTCCCTTAAGTATGGTTTTCCAAATAATTCATTAGCCACTAAGATTGGTGCTACATCACAAAGCACTTCATCATTAAAAGTCTTGATAAAGTAGGCAAGATTGCACTATCAGGTGATTTTGAGTTCTTTTCCTTCATTCAACTAATTTTGTAAGCTTGTGGATGTGGAGTTGTAACAAGACCAAATTTCTTCACAATTTGTTTAGAGACAAAGTTCTTTTGACTACCATTGTCCACAATTAGATGTAATGGATTGTCTTTCACCCATAGTTGTGTATGGAATAGTCTTTCCCTTTCCTCCTCATCAACAATGGTCGAGTTTGTGAGGGTTTCCAAGGAGGATGCAAGTAGAGTCGATTCTTTAGGACCAGATTCCATGACATACTTAATTCTACCATCAATTTGATGTGTGGCTAAACTTATGCCAAAATTAGACATTTGTGACAAGAGTTTCCTCCGACCATTGCATTCATATGCAACATTCCAACTAGCTAAACTATGGAAATCATATCATTTTCCTATAAGATGTTGTCTGCTATGTTTTCCTTTAAATTTATCTTTGCTAAAAGGCTTCTTCCCACCATCTTGTTTCAATTAATTAGTCTACTAAGTAGATTGTTTGTCTTTTTAGGGTTAGTAGTCAATTGAGATTTATTATCAAAAGGTTGATGAGTCAGTTTGTTTAAGAAGCCTCCTTTCCCTTTTAAATTCACTTCAAGCTTGATAGCATAGTGGAATGTTTTTGTGCATTTTTCAAGGCTTTCTCATATATTTTTTCAAAATTTGTATGCCCTGGGAAGAGAATCAAAACTCAAGTACATATTCTCTTTCCATTGACCTAAAGAAGCCCAAAAAAATATTAGAGAATGAAAAGTTACGGTCCCAAAAATGATCCCTTGTTTTCAAACAACTCAACTTTGTCCAATTTAATGTGCATACTTGGTCCTAACTTCATGCAGTAGGGTTATGGTTCTTGCATCTTAGGTTTTTTTCATTATTATAAAATGTATCTCCATCCTCTTGTTATTTCCTTTTTACAAATGAGTGTAGTAGCCACATTCTTATTAGAGATAGCTCTACCACCATTCTATCCATTGTATTTGTATAGTATTTCTCACCATTCTTTGAGTAACAAAAATTGGTTTTCACTAGATTAATGTGTTACTTTTATGTGTTAATGTTATCCTTCGTTTTGTTCTCAACATAATTTAGTTCACCACTAGGGAGGAACTAAAATCCCTTGAAGAACCAAATTCACAACCTTGGAAAAATGCTTTAGTTAGTAGTAGGAGAAATAGTTAGACCACGGGCATGACAAGACATTCAAATGAACCTTCCTTGATTTTGAAATAAGGTTTCCAAACATCTCATGACTCTCCACGGATCTTATGATATCCCAACTTGAGGTCGATTTTGTTAAGGAACTTAGCATCCTTTGAAAAGTTAAGTAAGTCATCCATCACATGGAGAGGATACTTATCCTTTACTAAAATCTTATTGAAAGCCCTATAGTTGATGCACATATGCCATGACCCTTCTTTCTCAAGAAATAGGATGAATGGATTACCACAAACAGAGGAACTAGATTGAGTATGCCCTTTGTTGATTAACTCTTGAATACTTTGTCTATGGATTTCCTCATTCTCTAAAACTAACCTTCTATAAATAGATGCATTGAGTAATAGAGAACTTGGAATAGATCTATAGAGTGTTTTACCTAGAAATTTAGAGGTACTTCAGCTGGATCTCTGGACACATATTTGTATTATTCAAATACTTTGTCTACATGTTGATGTTTTCTAGAGTTGTGGCCCTTGGAGAGTCGACTAGTTATTATGATATCCTTGGAATGTTGAGGTTTAATGATCAACAACATGAATTTCTAAGCATGGTTGATAATATTTTACCTCGTTTTGATGAAAAAAAAAAATATTGTCAACCTAGGTAGACATTAGGCATGCCACACCTCTATTTGCTGATATTGAAACTCACTTTTGTGGTATGAATTGATAATTATCATGTATGTCCCATAAGCATTGTTTTCCTAACAATACATTAGCCACTAAGAATGGTGATGAATCACAAAGCACTTCGTGCTTAAAATTCTTTATAAATTAGGTAAGATTGCATAATTAGGTGATTTTGAGTTCTTGGCCTTCCTTCATCTAACCGATCTTGTAAGGTTGTGGATGTGGAGTTGTAACAATACCTAATTTCTTTACAATTTATTTAGAGATAAAATTATTTTGACTATCATTATTCATAATCAGATCAAATGGGTTGTCTTTCACCCATATTTGTGTATGAAATAGTCTTTCCCTTTTCTCCTCATCAACAATGGTAAAGTTTGTGAGGGCCACTGAGAAGGTTGCAAATATAGGCAATGATTCATAATCATATTCCAAGATAGATTTAATTATATCACCAACCTAATGTGTGGCTAAACCCATGTATGAAGTAGACATTTGTGACAAAATGTCTTCCAAGCATTACATTCATATACATCATGCCAAGTTGAATTATGTAATCGCATGGGTTGTCTTTCACCCATATTTGTGTATGAAATAGTCTTTCCCTTTTCTCCTCATCAACGATGGTCAAGTTTGTGAGGACCACTGAGAAGGTTGCAAATATAGGCAATGATTCATAATCATATTCCAGAATAGATTTAATTATATCACCAACCTAATGTGTGGCTAAACCTGAAGTAAACATTTGTGACAAAATGTCTTCCCAACATTACATTCATATACATCATGCCAAGTTGAATTATGTAATCACACCTTTTCTTATAAGAGGTTGGATATTACATTTTCCCTAAAATTGGCGTGTGCTAAAAGGATTTTTGCCTCTTTCCACTATCTATTTTTTTAATTTATTTACTAAATAGATTGTTTTTGTCTTATTTGAATTAGTAGGCCATGGAAATGTTTTTGTAAAAGGTCTTTTACAATGTACTCACTAACCTACCTTAAGAAAGTGGCTAAATCACAAGAAGGGTGATATGTTTGAAGCTGTAAATATTAAAAAAAAAAAACTTAAGAAAGTGGCTAAATCAAC
>ML781831.1:791548-812142 GCA_009831015.1 Picea engelmannii
TAAAAAAAAAAAAAAACAACCACCAAGGTACTCACTAACCTACCTTAAGAAAGTGGCTAAATCCCAAGTAGGGTGATAGGTTTGAAGCTGTAAATATTAAAGAAAAAAAAAACACAACCAATGAATTGGAAGAACCAAAACACCAAAATACTACTTGCTTTGAGGGAGATTAACTTCCTCGTGGTGTGTGCCGCTCCCCACTTTCTTTTCTTGATGTAACTTTTTATGTGAAATGTCTCTATATGATCTTTGCACAATCCACCTTTTTGCAATTTGCATCTCCATTTATAAAAACTTGAATTGTGGACCCTCTTTATAAAGAGTTTGGCATTTTAGTTCATCACATCATGAAATTTGTATATTTCGGCCTTTTGTTTTGATGTGATATGAAGATATCACTAAATTAAGGACGAGCAAAACATATGAAGATATCACTAAATAAGATAACATAATTCGAAGGTCAATAGATTTCATCATAGTACTTTGAACGTTATGTACATTTGACCACTTTGCCTACCCTGCCCTTATCATCTATTCCACCCACTTTATCCTTGTTTCCATGTTTAGAATGGTAATATTAAAGGAAACATGTGCCCCTCTTTAGCAATGAAAAGGGTACTGTATTTAGCAATGAAAAGGGTAATGTATTTTTAGCTTATTTTGTTTTTATAGGGTTGAAGCATAGTTGAAATTTGGAATAGATTTAAATTTTGTTTAAAATTAAATAAAAAATAAATTTTCAAGATCTCTTTTAACAATTATATTATGTTATTTGAATACTTTCATTTTATATTAAATTTGTTTTAAAATTAAATACAAAATAAATCTCCAAAATATCAAAATATTATTGTTTATACTATGGTATATTGTATATGAATTTTAAATAAAGAATAAATCTCTAAAATATCAAAATATTGATTGTTTATACTATGCTATATTGTATATGAATTTTAAATAAAGAATAAATCTCCAAAATATCAAAATATTGATTGTTTATACTATGCTATATATTGTATATGGATTTTGAAATATAATAATTTCACAAATGAATATTAATTACAAATTAGTATTAATTTTATTAATTTGATGGTTGGATATACTTTATGGATGAACAGAGGCTTTAAGAGAGTCTTCTTTTTAATCATATATATTTAGTTAATAAAATATATACTTATTTAGTATTAATTTGATGTTGGGATATACTTTATGGATGAAAAGAGGTTTTATGAGAGTCTTCTTTTTTAATCATATATATTTAGTTTTTTTCTTTCCAATATATTATATATATTTTTTTCATTTGCAAAGTCAATTCTATAAAATCATCAATCAAACTGAAGTAATAAATCTCCAATGCCACAAGAAGCGTGTGGTTAATAAAACATATACTTATTGCATGCATTAAATGAATATGTTAATCATTCCATATGTTTAAAATTGAGTTGAAGGTTTTTTAAACTCTTTTCTCTATGTTTATTGTTAAATGATATTGATAATTGGATAATACATTTTCAAATGTCTATATATATATATAATTGGAAAATACACTTTTGAATTTATTAGTGTTATTTTTCTACTTTTTATATATGTATTGATTTAGATATATTTTAACTTTGAAGTATTAACTTTTGATAAAGATCAAATTTCTCGAGATGCAAACTTTTTTAACATTATAAAGATTTGAGAAAATGTTTACACCTTTATGGATTTGATATCTCTCACTTTTTTAACATTGTAAAGATTTGAGGAAATGTTTACATCTTTATGGATTTGATATCTCTAAATGAATGATGCATCTAAGATAAAGATGGATATAATCCAGTTTGTGTGTGTGTGTGGAGAGAGAAATGCTTGTGTGTGTGTGTTTATGTAGTTTGTGAGATATTAAGACAACTTTGAAATATTATTAGTATTATTAAAAAATAATTGGATCGATGTTAGTGTTACACAACTCCCCTACACTAGGTGGTAGAATGCATCTCTCAGTGCAACATGGTGGAAAACTTATAAAATTAAGAAAATAAAATTGATTGTTAGCTCATTTTCATGGAGCTCCTAGAGAGTAATCTCACTTGATCAAGGTGGTTATTCAAGGTTATTCTAAAAAATGGTCCTAATGTTCACAATTTCCAAGTATTGAATTTTTGACATTTTTTTAGGTTTTCCCATCTATTTTTCATGATTATTATGCTTAGGAAGGGCATTAGAACTTAAATACATATTATATTTCCAACGAGTTAAATAAGACCCCAAAAATACCATAGAAGAAAAGTTATGGTCCTCGTAAGGATCCCTTTCTTTTCAAACAACTTAATTTTGTATAGTTCAACATCCATATTTAGTCCTAACTTTGTGTAGTGGGGTTATGGTTCTTGTATCTTAGGGTTTTTTCAATATTACAAAATGGAGCTTTAACCTTTCTTGTTATGGGTCTTTTACGAATGAGTGTAGTAGCCACATTTCTTCTCAAAGATAGCTACCACCATTCCGACCATTATATTTGTATGGTACTTTTTACTATTCTTTAAGTAATAGAATTTGGTTTTCACTAGATTTAGGTATTACTTTTATATGTTAATGCTATCTTTTATTTTGTTCTCAACATAATCTAGATCATCACTAAGAAGTGTTGAACCTTGGTTTCAACATGTGTTCGATGACCATTTAACTTATTATTATTTAATTTCTCCTTTATCCTTTTTGCAATTATCATTTATATCACCATATATCACCCATATTGTCCATTTCCATTTTAGAAAAGCTTCATGAGATATGTGATCATGATTTTACTGTATTGCCATGTTTTGATCGTTTCCTGGGTTAGATTTTGTGATTTCCTAACCAATTGCAAAAGTTTAGTTGTTCTTGTGAAATTTTTCAGAAATCTGGTAGCATTCACTTTCAAAAATTTGGTAGCAGTCACTTTCAAAAATATGGTAGCAAGCGTTAATATATGGTCAAAGATGCAGTCAACATACTCTATTTATCCATGAACTAATTTAATTTTGTGGAGAAAACGCCCAAGTTAGACACGCCACATCTCCCACGTTGATTTTGCAGGCAAACCGACCCCCTTCCTTTGTCATCGACCCAACAAGATGCAACCACTCATGTCTTAAGTAAGTCAAACACCAACAATGTGATGGTTGCGAGATCTTCTTGTTGAGAGGGAGAATGTATGGTTTTAACTCTTTTCTTTTTTTTGATGTGAAGGTTGTAAGCATAAATACGAGAGACACCAGCATTGTAAAGCATTGTTGGTTGGCTTGGATAGTCATTATTTTTTTTGTTAAACTCTTGTTCCACAAGGACTATAACAATCCTTTGAAATCTCACATTTGGTTGATGAAATAAATGATTATTTTGTTGTAGATTTCCAGCAGTGCACTGTAGTCTTCTTGCACATAGTATTTGTATTTGTCTTCATTTCTATATGTGTAATTCTTATTTTCATTTCCTAGATTTAGTTGTGTAGTTAAGCATGTCATTAGTCTACTTTATATCTTTGATTGTTTTCTTGAAATCAATATTTACTTTGTTTCTTTACTTGCATTCATTGATGCTTTCAATTTCCAGCATGAAGAGAAAGTGTGCACACAGAATTATGGTAGTGTGCATGTTTATTTATTACCAATGATATTGGTGTTGTTATCATGAGAATTTTTAGAAATTGAAAAGTTACAAGATTTGAATCTACAACCACAAGATTTGTTGGATTTGATTTAAAATTGTAATTTATATTTTATAGTTTGATAATGCTACATAAATTAATTTATTTAATGAGTAAGTTAACTGGATCATTCAACATTTGAACAAAATTATTGCAATCGATTAGTTAAGGAAAAGAGCATATTCATACACTTGATTTCTATTTCTAGGAATGACTTGTCAAATAGAGTGTTTTTGAATGCAGTAAAGATAGCTTATGGTTTTCTTACCTATTCCCGCATATATTTTTCCAACACCTTATAAGCTTATGAGCATCTATATTGATGATTTAATGTACAACAATTTAAGCAATTGAATTGACACACATTTTTTGTCACTATTACCGGGGAGGTGTTAAAGGACTCGGTTTTTCATTTCCATTTGAATTTTCTTTTTGTTTTTTCTTTCATACTTTTTTCATGAGGTTTGTTTCTAGTACTAACATTACATATGGGACAAGGTAGCGATGGTAAGATGAGAGGCAAGAACTTTCACATCCACAATTTTGGGGTACGTCGTCTCGTCAACTCTTAACTATGTTGCTACTATATGAATATACATAGGGATAATCAGGGTAGATTTATTAAAGGTAAAGATAGATAAATTTCANATGGTAAGATGAGAGGCAAGAACTTTCACATCCACAATTTTGGGGTACGTCGTCTCGTCAACTCTTAACTATGTTGCTACTATATGAATATACATAGGGATAATCAGGGTAGATTTATTAAAGGTAAAGATAGATAAATTTCAATTATTCCAGTAGCTTCATCCAATAATGTTGCAAGAAACCCCCCACATACTAACATGCTAGCAGGGAAATCTACAAGAGGGAGGCACATAGGAAGAAGATCACTGGCTCCACTAGAACCTAAATAAAAATTTGTCATGGATAACCCTAAAGAAAAAGGATCTACACCAAGTGCAACTTCGAAACACATTCATTTTCATGTATATCCTACAACTCGTGAAACTCTGATTAGAGAGACAAACAAGCAGACAAAAGGAGAAGAGATCAATCCAATCTGGGAGCCAGAGTCTCCCTTGAGAACATAGTACAATCTATTTTTGGGTTGGGTAAAAACATGGCAGAAGAAGAAGGAGAAGTCCAAATGAACGCAAATGAGGAAGATGATTAGAAGGAGAGGTGACCTTTGGGTTCCCCCTAGTGGACCCTACAAAAAATGTACAAATAAATATCATTCCCCCAATCTTTGCTACCCCATTTCCATGGTATGGTGATCGAAGACCCTGATGCATTTATTTTCAAATTTGATATCTTATGCAGAAGTTATGATTATTGTAATGAAGCTCAGAAATTAAAATCATTCCTTGCCTCCCTCAAAGACATGACCTTGTGTTTTTTATGGGGTTGGCAAGGAATACTATCATAACTTGGGATGAGATGAGAACTGTGTTTCTTATAAAATACCAAGAATACTATAAATCTAGGGACATAAGGGAAGAAATTTTTAGGATGACACAGAAGCAAGATGGGATCTTATAGGATTACCTAGAAATATTCTTGTACAATCTTCAGAGATACAAATAGAAAAAATTGAATACATAAACTATTAGGACCATCTTCTTAAGAGGTGTTTTAGACAACTCAATGAATGTACTTAATTTGATGGGGTCTGGAGATATTTCCCAATTATCATTTGAGAAAATATTTGAAATCTGCAAGAAGTACTCACAAAGTCAAGCAATATCTGGTAAGTGACCTTGTGATTCATTTTCTAAAATTTATAAATATGCATCAAATAAATGGTAATTAGGAAAAATTTAGGTAATTTATTGGAAAATTTCAAGACTGACATTCTAAGCACCCTTAGTTTGCAGCTTGATAGTTTGAAAATTAAGAAGAGGCAAGAGGAACAAAATGTAGCCTTGTCTATATTTTTCCCTGGGTTTAGGAAAATACATCATGTTAGCACTAGAATTCACCGTCATATTGCATAGAAGGTAAGCCCAGTACCCTTCAATTTATGTGAGTGTAATTGAGTTTTAAGAGGTCAAATGGAGAAGAATCAATGGTAATAACGTTCTAACTCATAAATATGGACTAGCATGCACAAGCAATTGAGGTTTGGAATCAACTTTAGTTATTAAGTTGGAGTAAGGGGGAATAGAGGGAATACTTTGGTGAGGAGAGTGTAGAGGTCTTTCGTGGACATCAGGTCTTCCAGCAGCTTAAGGAGGAAAAAATTGAATGCAAGATCCTCTTGAATTCAAATCTCAAAGGAACTGAAAGAAATTATAATAGCACTATAATCAAACATTCATCATAATACAGTTACAACAATTCATGTGAATCAGTCATTCACGAACTCTCTCAGTATCAGAGGAAGATAAGATGGGGTAAGAAATCTGATTTAGATTAATCAAGAAGTCTCAAATCAAGTACATAACCAGAGAACCAGTGTTCTTCATCAAAATATTACAATAGCAGGGAGCCTAGCTCAACCATTCGACCTTAACCAAATACTAAAACTGCCTATATATACTCAGAAATGTTGCAACCACCAGGAGCGTGATTAGACCTCTACATTTAAATCTTTCAGTCGTTGCCTTCTCTGTCAGACTGTGCACGCCTTAGTTATGTGTTTTGCAGGAAAATACATTCAGAAGGAAACATCGGATTGTCAGTCTGCACTCACGGTCGTCTTCAGCCTGTTTTCCATTTATGGGGTGAGACGAGGTTTCAACCACCTCCCCCATTTCCATTAACTACCTTCATCGGGATCGGGATGAGGCCTGACACCCATGAAGGTTCCAGGCGGTGCCCACGACTTCTTCGAGTCAATCTCGACGCCTCGAGGTCGTGCAGATCTTCTTCTGTAACCAATACAGGCGCTTTTGGCCTTTGGCGCAGCTCCTCTCCATCACTCCATCCTGCATGCGATCTCGGGCCATGACCTGGGGCTCATATCCAAAGTTGCTTCAGGATTTCGTCTTTTGAGAGTCTTCACTTCACTTGATTCCAAATATCTCGATGCCCAAAATTCTGAAATGGCCTTATTCAGATCGACAGTCAGACTTGCTTTGAATTTGACGGCCATGATTGCTTCCTCGAAAACCCCAGTTGCCAGTCGCTCAATAGGTACTTACCCTTTTTTATGGCCTTCTTTCCATATGATCACAGGCTATGATCATGGGCCCAATTCTTGGGTGCTTCGTGATTTCGCACTTCGCAAACTTGTGTCGTGCTCCATGTAATACCACTGATTCGTGAAACAACGAATCCGTTGATCTGGCACCACGTGTCCCTCTGGTTGGACGACCCAGATCCAATTCGCAATTCGTGACTTTGGGAACACTGTGCACTCGTCATTCCAAGTATCTCGTGCTAAATTTGCACTGTTGATCTCTCCCAATGAGATCTACGGCCCAGATTTAATCTTTTCTCTACCTTTGCTCTTGGGCATTTTCTCCAGCACTAATCTGTGTGCAACTTTTGACCTTCCAAAAAATGCACGTCGTCGATCGATTCGCCTGATGGATCTCTGCTATTGAAAGATTAAAACTGCCTTTTGCTTGTGCTTCAAGCCCGAAATGAATTGTTGAGAAAGTTGTGCTTTATGTTCATGGTTGCGGCCTGCATGATCGAGGATTCAGACGACTAGGTGTGGGTTAGGAAAATAGGGAGACCGAGGAACAATTACAGACTTAGGTAGAAACCACAAACCCACAGGATTCTAACAAGTTCATGTGATAACATTTGTCTTCACAAGGGATGGCATGCTCCCTGTGAGCTTCCAAGAACAAGTAGTTCCAATGCCTTAGTTGTTGGGTTATGGAGTCATTTATTAAAAACAAAAATGAAATAAAAATGATATTTACAATGGCATGGGAAGCCATTCATGGCTTAAGTAAAAAACTTCTTCAGAAAATGCCCATTTACAGGGCTACCAAAAACTTCAGCATCCTCCAAATCCTACAACTTGTAATTGTTATTTGAAAAAATATCAGAAACTTTGAAGGGGTCAATCCATAAGGCCTCAAATTTACCATGCTTGCCTTTATCTTGTTTAGGTGCATCCCACTTGAGCACTAGATCTCCCAGCTGGAAATTGTCTTTCCTTAATTTTTTGTCAAAATCCTGCATGGTCTTCTATTGATGGTCATGGGCTTTGTCCGATAGTTGCTCCCTTTTTTGTTGCACTTCTACTAGCTATTGTATTCTTCGGATCATATCATTTGGTTCTCCTTGATAATATTGGAATAAGTTTTCCACAAGTAAGGCTAGTTGAGAGGGAAAGATGGCCTCAACTCCATACACAAGCTAGAAAGGAGAGACACCAATGGATCTCTTTGTTGTCACTCTGTCAGCCCATAAAGCAAATTTAAGCTTTGAATCCCATGCCTTCTTGTTGTCCTCTAAAAATATTTTGATGATCTTAAGAAGGCTCTTGTGAGAGGACTCTGCCAGTCCATTCCCTTAGGGATAGTAAGGAGTAGAGTGAATCAATGTGATTCCAAACTATTCACAAAACTTAATAAATGGTCCAGCCTTGAAAGTTGCAACATTATCAGTGACAATTCTGTTTGGACAGCCAAATCTTACCATAATATCCTCGAGAAATCTAATGATTACTTTGTGGGAAGCATTTATTATGGGGATGGCCTCTATCCACTTAGTAAAGTAGTTTATGGCAGTCAAGATCCACCTCTGCTGACCACTTGAAGCAAGATGAATTTTCCCAATAAAATTTAGGCCCCACTGCTGAAAGGGACCTGAAGCTACCACAAGCTTTAGTGGAAAAGACTTGATCTGCTTCTTTCCAAAGAATTTTTAACACTAATACAAGCCCTGATATTTGCATAGACATCAGTAAAGAGGCTAGGCCAAAAATACCTAGCCCTGAGAATTTTATAGGCCGTGGTTCTCCAGAAGTTATGCCCCCCACATAAACTATCATGAAAATCATATATAATCTTTTGGGCATCCTATGGGTATAGGCATATCAACAACACTCCTAAAGGGTCTTTCCAATATAAGACATGATCAACCAGACAATGTTTAATTTATTTGAGCTTCAAAGCTCTTACCTTGCTCTTTTCCATGCCATCAGGAGGATGCAACTTCTATAGGAAAAATATAATGTCTTTGTACCAAATGCATCCTGCCAATGGGGGTGTGACTTTAGGATCTTCATCAGAAAACTCATCTTGTTGATTCTCTGAACAATTGTTTCTGAAATTGACCCCCAAGGCTTTATAATTAGATTCATCCAACAACCTAGCTAAACCTTGACCTTTAACCAATTTGGTAGGCTTTACTTCAAGATCAAATTCAAGGACTTTGGCAATCCACTTGCTCCTTCTTTCATCTATGTCAGGATGAATGAGGATCTCCTTCATAGAGACTAAAGGGACATATGTAATGACTTTTGAATGTAGCACATAAACTCTGAAAGATTTGAGAGCTTTAACCAAAGCATAGGCATGTGTTTCCATGATGTCATACTTTATTTCATCATCTCTCAGTGCCCTACTAAGAAAGGAAATGGGTTGCTCTAACCCTTCGACATTTTTCTGCAATAAAACAACTGTTATTGTGTCAAATGAAGCAAAAGAGAAAATCAGAAACTCCTTGGAGTAGTCAGGACTGATGAGCATAGGTGCTTCAGTCAAGGCCTTCTTTATTTGGTCAAAATATTTACGAGATTCATAAGTCCATTTGATTTCATTTCCTTTCCTCAACATGGTTGTGATAAACTTTACCAATTCGAAAAAATTTGAAACAAACCTTCTCAGAAAATTGATTTTCCCCAAGAAAGATTGAACTTCTTTCTTGTATATAGGGAGTGAAAAAGTTTGGTTATCTTCTACCCTGCTTGGATGAATCCTTACCCCCTCATCTGACACAATGTGCCCAAACAATTTCCCCTCTTTCATGGCAAATAATGACTTCTTTGGATTTAAAGAGAGACCAAAACTTTTGCATTTCAAAAACACCATTTTCAAATGATTGTGATGTTCTTCATCAGATTGTGAGAACATTGTCATGTCATCCAAATAGATGACCACAAACTTGTCATGTTCCCCAATAAATGCAATGTCCATAGCTTGTTGGAATGTTTCCCTTGCATTCATCAATCCAAAGAACATCTTAGTGTACATGAATGTACCCCAAGGAGTAGTGAAGCTTGTCTTCTCTCTGTCTTTAGGAAAGATAGAAATATGATTGTAGTAAAAAAATCCATCAATCATGGACATCCTAGATGCACCAGTTACCCTCTGTAATATGTGCTCCATATTTGGCAGGTGGTAATTTTTCTTCTTAGAGATTTTGTTCAGGTTCCTGAAATCGACACAAAGTCTGATTTCTCCATTATTCTTTCTCACTGGAACCAAGTTGGCCACCCATTCAAAATACCTCAGAGAGATGATAATCTGGGCATCCAAAATCTTTTTCACCTCTTTCTCCATAATAGGMAACAACATAGGATTTATTTGTCTTAATTTCTGCCTAAAAGGTTTGGCCTCTTCCTTCAATGGTATCTTATGTTCAATGACATTTGAGTCATATATTATGAGATMTTCATATGTCCAGACAAACACATCAACAGATTCTTCTAACAGCTCTGCATATTCAACCCTTTGTTACCTTGACAAGCTTCTTGACAAATTGACAAATTTTGGATCCTTCTCTATACCAATATTGTACTCAGCTACATCARCATCATCAGCTGAACCTTTAACCTTTACTGCMACATCATTCCYRTCGAATAGTCTTTCCAAAGGAACTAGTCCTTTTGGAATATGATTGCTAGGCAATTGAACRATATGATGATGGGCGATTTTTCTTAGAAGAACGYCAGCCTAAGGATTATTTTCAGATTCATGATCTTGATCTAYATGTAATGCTAAAAATTCATCAACAGACTCAAGGAATTTTTTGAGCTCCAGGTCATCCTCAAACACCTTCCAATGCTTGACATTGTCAGGTACARAGGGCCTATATTTCACCTCTACATCATACTTGAGTTTTGGTGGAAATGGGACTCTRAAATGGCTTGTTGAAACAACCAAATAATCAGCAATGGTATTCTCCTCTCTTGGAATAAATGAAATGTTGAAAGCCAAGAAGAAACTGTCAACTAGGTCCCACACTCTATTTCTGTAAGCTCTGATCCTAGGATGCTTATCTTGGTAAATACCTTTGATCTTATGAACAATTAGTTCTGCACCACCAAATACTGATATCTCCTCAATCCCCATGTCCTTTTCATCCCTTAAACCTAAAACAAGAGCTTCATGTTTTGCCATGTTGTGGGTAGCATCAAATTCTAGCTTGTAGGACAAATATATAGTCTCTTGATAAGGTGAAACAAAGACCACTCCAGCACCAGCACCTTCCTTAGAAGAGGCTCCATCAAATAAAATCTTCCAAACATAGGTAGTTGGAGGAGGGGTTTCACAAAAAGTGATGGGTTGCTTTTTGATTTCAAGAGGAGGTTCAGGAGCATCAGTGAGTTGCAATATGTTGGATCCCAAATCAGTGTCAAGAGAAAAAATAGGATGGTTGGTGGGGTTTGTTTCATCACTAATGATGTAAGCCAACTGAGCTTCCCTGTAAAGTCTCCTTTGTTCACCCCCAAACACAGGAATGGTGGCGTATGAAAGGTCCATCTGCAAGGTTCCCCCCAGTCTCTTTATTTAAAGATCTAAATAGGAGCATCCCAAACTTAGGGGGAACATCATCCACTACGATATCCATGAACATGCTCTTCATTGGTAGCTGAAACAAAGAAATGGCCAGGTCTTTGATAACCCCAAGGCACTTTACCTTCCAGGAGTCAAAAGAATATAGGTCATGGTAGGATTTTGTAACCTCCAACCCGAGCTCTTCCATGACAATCTGAGGCATAAGATTGTGAGATGCCCCTGAATCCATCAAGAAGTATGCAACACCTTATCATGGATGTTCAATGAGGTGTAGAAGGGAGGGGATGGGTTGTATCTATAAAGGCCCTAATATGATAGCTGGCCTTTCATCTTGGAGATTAACTGAGTCTGTGGAGTGAGATGCAGGTTCGGGCTGAAAAAAATTTGATAGGAACCTTTTGAAATCCTCATGCTTGACTAAATCTGAGAGAGGTATAGGGATTCTAATCTTTTGAATCTCATGCTCAAATCTATAAGGGGAGGGAGGCTTCAGAATCTCCTTCACCTCTAGGATAGGAATTTTGACCACTGGTGGGGGGCTCTGTGCCTTCCTTTCTTTGTTGCTATCTGCTATATCTCTAGCAGGTTTCTCAGCTCCAGCAGGCCGTTCAGGAGTGTCAGGATTTCCTTCCTTCTTCTTGGATCGAAGGTTATATCTATTCAGATCGTTGCCAGTCTTTCCTCCTTTTCTCAGCTCATTCAGTTGATTACTCATGAAGTATTTTCTTATGCAGCCTGAGTTAAATGAGGGTATAAAGAGGTATCTCCAAGGAAATGGATCTCAGGATCAAAATATTCTTCCTCTCCACCTTCATTGGTAACCAGGTTATTTTGGAGAGGAGTTTGGATTTTCTGATCATGTTGGTCCATGTTCCTATGATCTCTTTGGATTGTCTGAGGGGCATTAATTGGTCTTTTGAAACTACCCCTGTTATCAACACTTTGGGGATTTCTATAGCTCTTATTTCCTTCTAATTTGAATATTTCCATCCTAGAAGAAAGTGACTTTAGTAGTTTGGTTACTTCATCCATTTGAGGNGGGGGGGGAAAGCAAAGGAACTAGAATTCGATCCTTCGGACCTACCTTTTCTTCTGTCTCTATCATCCTTACTCCTAATCTTATCAACTACCAATATATTATATTCTACTTCAATGGTTGCATCTTTCATATGAGCCAAGGAATTATCTCTTCTTTCTCTTAACAGGAGGCAGAAATCAGGGTCAAAATCACTAGAATAATTAATCTTGGCAGAGGTTTCTGTAGGCTTAACCTCAGTGGGAATTTAATTATACATTATATTAAACCTCTTTGAGAAGTCGGAAACAGATTCCCCTTCCCCTTTCTTCAGTGATCTGAACTTTGTAATATAGTAAAGTAAATCCTTTCTATCACCCCAATTCTTTAAGAAGGCTTCATCAAGGGCTTCAATCCCATCAATAGATCCAGGGGGCAAAGCCCCGAACAATTTCCCGGCCTCTCCATCAAGGCTATAAACAAAAATTCTCATCCATACATCTTCAATCACAATGACATAATTGTCATCATAACTATAGAAGGCTGCAAGGTGCTCCTTTGTAGTTATATTTCCCTCACCTGTGAACTTGGGAAATTGTTTAAGGTAGCCATCAACTGGGAGAGCACTCAGAGGCTGAGGCAGAACAAGAAGGGTGTACCTAGGAGACACTATAGCATCCATTGTATTTCTGGGGGGATTAACACCTGCCATTGGGATGTGAACTGAAGGGGAACCCGGAGGGGATGGAGTTTAGACAGGTGAAACTAGGACAGTGCTTCTGGGAGATAAATATAAGGGGCTTGAGGGAACATAGGTTTCTCCTTTTGTAGTTGCAACAACTCTAATAGGAGGAGGAGTAGTAAATTTTGGAGTAGGAAAGTCTTCTAAGTTCCTGGGTCTAAACCAATTCATAACTTTGAGGGAGACAGGGGTGTCAAATCTCTCTCCTTACAAACCAAGAATAGGAGGGGAGAAATCGACATGAAAACTCCCAAAATTTAAATTTCTTGAAACTCCAGCAGTTTATATAATCGGAGAATCAAAAACAGTTACTGGAGTTTGTAAGAGGGATTATGCAAATCATCAGAAAAACTTGGTACAACAGTGGAAGTGCCTTTTTGAGAAGTCTTTCCCTTTCTAATAATTTCCTCTGGGTCAGCTTCAGGCATTGCTAGAGGCAGCAGTGGAGTGGACCTCGTGTTTCTGCCTTTTGGAGCCATAACTGAAACAGTGGAGTCGCTAGGTGCAAGTTGCAATATTTAATGGTACTAATATCTTATGAACCTTTAGAATCATATTTTCTTTGTCGTTCTATCCCAGGGAAATGTCTTCAATTTGTTCCCCGACAACAGAGCCAAAAATATTATCACTAGAAGTCGCCTTCAGATTGCATAGAAGGTAAGCCCAATACCCATCAGTTTATGTGAGTGTAATTGAGTTTTAAGAGGTCAAATGGAGAAGAATCAATGATAGTAATTTTCTAACTCAGAAATATGGACTAGCATGCATAAGTAATTGAGGTCTGGAATCAATTTCAGTCGGTAAGTTGGAGTAAGGGTGAATAGAGGGAAGAATTTGGTGAGGAGAGTGTAGAGTTCTGTCATGGACACCAAGTCTTCCAGTAGCCTAAGGAGGAAAAAATTGAACGCAAGATCCTCTTGAATTCAAATCTCAAAGAAACTGAAAGAAATTATAACAACACTATAATCAAACATTCATCATAATACAGTTACAACAATTCATGTGAATCGGTCATTCATGAACTCTCTCAGTATTAGAGGCAATTACGATGGGGTAAGAAAGCTAACTTAGATTAATCAAGAAGTCTCAAATAAAGTACATAACCAGAGAACTAGTGTTCTTCATCAAAATATTACAATAGCAGGGAGCCTAACTCAACCATTCGACCTTAACAAAATACTAAAATTGCCTATATATACTCAGAAATGCTGCAACCACCGGGAGCGTGATCAGACTTCTGCATTTAAATATTTCAGTCGGTGCCTACTCTATCAGATTTTCCAGGCCTTAGTTATGTGTTTTGCAAGAAACTTCATCCAGAAGGAAACTTCAGATTGTCAGTCTTCACTCATGACCATCTTCAGCCTGTTTTCCATTTATGGGGTGAGACAAGGTTTCAACCACCTCCTCCATTTCCATTAACTACCTTCATCGGGATCAGGACGAGGCTTGACACCCATGAAGGTTCCAGGCGGTGACCACAACTTCTTCAAGTAAATCTCGATGCCTCGAGGCCATTCAAATCTTCTTATGTGACCAATATGGGCGCTTTTGGCCTTTGTCACAGCTCTTCTCCATCGCTCCATCCTACATGCGACCTCGAGCCATGACCTGGGGCTCATATCCAAAGGCACTTCAATATTTTATCTTTCAGGAGTCTCCACTTCGCTTGATTCCAAATATCTCGATGCCCGAAATTGTGAAATGGCCTTATTCAGATCGACGGTCGGACTTGCTTTGAATTTGATAGCCATAATTGCTTCCTCAAAAACCCTAGTCACCAGTCGCTCAATAAACTAACCCTTTTTTATGGCCATCTTTCCATATGATCACGAGCTATGATCATGGGCCCAGTTCTTGGGTGCTTCATGATTTCTCACTTCGCAAACTTGCGCCATGCACCATGCAAAACCTTCGATTCACAAAATAGCAAATCCATAGATCTGATGCCACGTGTCCCTCTAGTTGGACGAACCAGATCCACTTTGCACTTCGTGACTTCGGGAACACTATGCACTCGTCATTCGAAGTCTCTCACACTAAATTTTCACCATTGATCTCTCCCAATGAGATCTATAGCCCATATTTAATCTTTTCTCTACCTTTGATCTTGAGCATTTGCTCCGGTGCTAATCTGCGTGCAACTTTTGACCTTCCGAAAAATGCACGTCATCGATTGATTCACTTGATGGATCTTCGTTGTTGAAAGATTAAAATTGTCTTTTTCTTGTGCTTTAATCATGAAATGGACTGTTGGGAAAGATGCACTTTGTGTTCATGGTTGCGGCCTACATGATTGAGGGTTCGGACGACTGGCTGTGGACTAGGAAAATAGGGAGACTAGGGAAAATTTACAGACTTAGGTAGAAACCACAAACCCAAAGGACTTTGACTAGGTTCATGTGATAACACATCCATTGAAATAATTCCCCTTTAATAACATTGAGATATATGTTATTTGTACATGTGAACACTCGACATAACATTGTCCTTCTTTACCCAGAAAAAAAGTGATATACAAAGGAGGGAATGAGACAAAAAAACAACTTTGTACCTTAGCACCAAAGAGGCCATGACATCCTCGTCCACTAGGTATGTCATCAGATCCTACATTTTCAAATTCTTCATATTAATCTGGACAACAATCCACCTTGGAATCCTACAATTCCATGGCAAGCATGCCCCCCCCCAAAAAAATCCATCCTTGGCAGCAGGGTTAGAGAGGACCCAACTACGGGAATATGCATGCCTATTCCTATCCCATGCAAACTCAACAATACTCACAATTTCCAACACAATTTCCTTCAGGGCCTTATCCAACACAAGCTCGACAATAGATTGTGCAGCCCCAATAATTGCAACTTCCATCCAACCAACTTCCTAGTCCTACACAACTCCCTGTGTAGTATATTTATAATCCCAATAAAAAGGTAACCTAGCCTGATTTCAACACCAAGCTACAACCTTTTTCCCACCTATATGGTCACACCAGTAGGACTACAAGATATCCACTCGTGATTGAGAAAAGTGCTCTAAAAACAACCCCCTCGGTCATCATTGAAGAATAGTAGGAGGAGGAAACTCCCAATCAGACAACCAATGATGCTACTCTCTGCATAAATAAGAAAACAACTATTGATTCATATCATCCCCTTTCTCCAAAGAAGCTCTGTATCTGGCTAGGTTAAGCCTAAATAAATTGGTACCTCGCTATAAATATGACATGATCACCGAAATGAACAGTGAAAAATGTTTGCATAAAAATTCCTTTTCTATAATCCCTTAAATAAATACCTATCTATGAAAAACTAGTAAAGGATTTATGCTTAAAGAAATATGGAAGAAATAAGAATAAACCACCCACCATTTAATTCAATGGAAAATCTATAGACCTGACGTATGGACAAATTTTTGTAGATAAATATGTAGATCTTGGTAACCCCATTGTCTCTATGTACATTAATGGGATTTGTGTTCCAATTACTTTAATCAATCTTGGAGCATCCATTAACATTATCACCATACAAACCATGGAGAAATTATTTTTTTCTAACCTTCCTCCAACTCTTGTTGTCATTGAACTAGCTGATAGATCCAAGATAAAATCGAAGGGAGTATTAGATGATGTTATTGTCTCTTTGGATTCATGGGAGTACCTATTATAGAATTTGTTTCCATACTCCATGCACCTTTCTTTGATGGCCTTACCTTTCCCTCTGAAGACTCAAATTTCCCTTTTTCTCATTCCAGAGTAAAAAAATCAAAATTTTGTACATATACACAGGCTATAGTTAGACAACTTGCATATGCGCAAGTTGCTCCATTACAACCTGCATATATTGGGTTTTGTGCTCAAAAATAAAAAAATGTGTCGGGTTTCCATGCCAAGTCATGAGATCCATGATCCTTGACCTTCCATATACTGGAAACACTATGACTCGACCCTTCAAGTCCATTTGAAGGCTATAAATTGAGCCATATACAATCCTTGAGTATTCATCATCATTGAGAGCAAAGACACTCTGGAGAAATTTCAATTTATATTGAGTATGCATCCCTTTATCCTTGAAAGTTTGAACTTATTTTGTGTTTATCCCCAAATCTCTTCCTATCTTGAGAAGGAGAAACTCAATTGCGCTGACTAATTGTGAGCTTTCCTTTGTGGAGGATTGAAGTGGTGAAGGCCCAAGTGGAGGGACTTAGTTTCTCGGTTTTGATATGTGTCGTTACAGAAGTTTGTCACCTATGTACTTTAGTTGATTAGATTAATAGAAATACTCTTTTCTCATCCAATTATATGTTGAAAATATTTGTATTACTTTCCATGGGCATATTTGTTATACATGTTAGTGGATTATGCTAGTTTATATGCTAATGTTTCATACAATTTCCATGTGTTTATGTATCTTGGATGTTGAGGATAAGCTGCAAGTATCAAGAGTTGGATCGTGATCTCAATAGTGGTCTTCTTCGAACGTCTGTATGAGGTAGGCTTCTAGCCTTCCTTTTGTTATCATTTCCATTTATCTAGCATACTTGAGAATATAGTTGATTTATGGGTGTCGTTCTGTATGTTTTGGTTTACCCCTAGCCATAGAGAGATTTTCCTCGTAATAATACCCCATAAACTTCATGGTATTATAGCCCAAGTATCCTTCTGGAGGACATCCTGTAATCCTTGGTAGGCCATGGCTTGCTATTGTTGATGCTTATATAGGTTGCATATCCGGAAACATGTTTATTTCACATGGGGATTCAATAAAACAAGTGCCCGTATACCCATCTGCAAAACCTCTCACTGAGCTGGAAAATATTATGTGTTATGATAATGCAGGCAAAGATGAGATATTTTCACAACAATTTTTTATTGTAGATCGGGTCATTTTAAAGGAGATACTGAGGAAAACCAAATCAACACTTTTCTTTGCAATTCAGATTTTACACATAATTTTGATATTTTTTATCTTCCATTAGATCATATTTTTGAAACTGATGTATAAAAAACTAGTGATCTAATAGCCTTATCTTCATTGTGAAATATTGTAGTTTTTTCCACACAGAACATAGAGTTCTACAACATGCTCATTGAGATCGTCCAAGGTAAATTTTTGCATGTAAATTCTCAACTTATTGAATCTTAACAAGAAAAATTAATGCAATTTTTACGAGAACAATGAAAATATTTCACATGGGACTACCATGACATGAAAGGTATACACCCTAGCACTTGTTCTCATCATATTTATACTCAGAGTGATGCTCATCCTATTAGGCATCCCCAGAGGCACATGAACCCATCCCTTAAAGAAGTAGTTAAACACGAATTGCAAAAACTTCTTGATTCTAAATTTATCTACCCAATTTCCGACATTAGATGGGTCTCACCTCTCATAGTAGTCCCCAAAAAGAAATATAAATGGATAATTTGTGTGAACTACCGAGAGTTTAACAAAACCACCAGGAAGGACCATTTCCCTCTTCCATTCATCGACCAAGTTCTAGACACCCTAGCGGGAAAGAAGTATTTTTCATTCCTAGACAGTTTTAGTGGCTATAACCAAATACATATTGTACCATAGGACCAAGACAAAACTACATTCACATTCTTGTGGGGGAAATTCGCTTATTAGGCGTTACCCTTCGGATTATGTAATTCTCTAGCCACATTCCAGAGAGAAGTTCTAGGAATATTTTTGAACTTAATCCATGACTGCATTGAGGTGTATATGGATGACTTTACTATCTACAATGACTCATTTGGGGGAGCATAAGAGAACCTTAGGAAATTATTAATAAGATTCCAAGCAACCAACCTTCCTTTAAGTCACGAAAAATGTCGTATGTTGACAACCAAAGGTGTGGTTCTTGGACATATTATCTCTTCTACAAGAATTAAGGTAGATCCGAAAAAAAATATAAGTGCTTTCAAAGATCCTAGTGCCCAACACTATCAAAGAGGTAAGATTTTTTCTTGGGTATGTTGGTTATTATAGAAGATTTATAGATAATTTTACAAAGATTGTTGCACCATTGTTTAAGTTACTTTCTAAAGATGATGTATTTTCTTATAATGATCAATGTCAACATGCATTTGAGACTTCAAAATAAAATATTTTTGTTGCACCCATTCTAAGGGGACCAAATTGGTCTCTTCCATTTCACATTTCCACGGATTCCTCTGACACCGCTCTTGGATTTGTCTTAGGATAGAAAGAAAACCAATCCTATTATGTCATCTACTTTGTTACTAAGAACCTCACACCTGCTAAAATTAATTATATTTTTACTGAAAAATATTTTTTAGCAGTTGTTCATGAGATAAACAAGTTTAGGCATTCTATTGTTGGTTATAAAGTATTCATTCACACTTATCACTCTGCCATTTGCTACTTAATGAACAAAACAATCACTATTGGTAGGATTACTAGATGTATTTTGTTTCTATAGGAATTCAATATCACCATTTTAGATCGGCCTAGTAAGGAAAATTTAGCTGCATATTTCCTTTCTAAAGTACATAATGAAGGTGAAATTACTCATAGATGATAGCTTTCCATATGAACATTTATTTGATGTATCCACTCACTCTTTTTGGTTTTCATATATCACCAACTATTTGGCTATTGGAAGGTTACCTCAACACTTGTTATCCAGGGAGAAACAAAATAATGTCAGGTTAAGTGCTACCTACTCATGGGTTGTTGGTGATATTTTCCGCACCGGACCAAATCTCATCATTTGATGGTGTTTCTGTGAAGATGAAATTTTCGATATTTTAAATACATGTCATGATGAGTCATGTGGGGATCACTTCATCAATAAAAGAACAACTTGTAAGGTATTGCATTTGGTGTATTATTGGCCCACCCTT
Organism: Picea engelmannii; assembly: GCA_009831015.1. Lineage (NCBI taxonomy): Eukaryota > Viridiplantae > Streptophyta > Pinopsida > Pinales > Pinaceae > Picea > Picea engelmannii. Next base: position 811,556 of record ML781831.1, read on the forward strand.
TTCAAGGATGCCAAGAAGTACGTGAAAAGATATGATAGTTGTCAGAGTATGGGTTGACCAATTCAGACTGATGAGATTCCCTTGCACCCTCAGGTACTTATTGAACCACTTGAAAAGTGGGCTATGGAATTTTTTGTGCCTATAACTCCCATGTTGAGAAAGAAAAGGCTACATTATTGTATGCATTGATTAAGTTACTAAGTGGGTAGAAGCCAAAACTTGACTTAAAGCTAATAAACAATCAGTTTCATATTTTCTTTATGAGGATATTTTCACTCGATTTGGTGTGCCTAGAGAAATTGTCATAGATCAAGGGACACATTTCACGTCGAATATCATCCAATACATCACTAAGTAGTACTAAATTAAGCACACGACTTCTTCTTCGTACCATATGCAAGCTAATGGACAGGTAGAATCCACCAATAAATTCCTAGAAGCCATTTTGACAAAGATTGTTCAAATTCAACATAGAGACTGGGAAGATTGGCTACCTGAAACATTATGGGCTTATAGAACTACTTGGAGGAACACTACTGAATTCACGCCCTATGAGTTGATTTATGGAAATCAAGTCCTTCTCCCCA
>ML781831.1:829514-885669 GCA_009831015.1 Picea engelmannii
AGTCATGGGTTTTGGACCGCAAGATTGATAAAGGTATTTGGACATGAAGGACAATGCACATGCATATACAACACCCATGAATGGATAGTATACATCATTTTGTTTCTGGTGGTATGTGGCACGACATGTGGATCCTCATGGTCAATGAGAAATGAATTTTTGAAGATGACAAAGTGAATTGAAGAAGGAAGTACACGTAGGCCCTGAAAATAATTAAAGAAAAGAATTACAAAATAAGAAAGTGTCAGGTCGGCCCTAATGTTAAAAGGAAATGACATAAATGGTATAAATAAACATTATTATACATTCATTTGATATAAGTCGAATTTTAGACGTAATAAGAAGAAAATAAGGCCAGATTTCAATGGAGGATGAAGTATTTTGGTGATGTGTTCTAAGGTATGTTATTTTCGGGTCATCTTACCATTTTTTCTATAACATTTTTTCTAGAACGATTCATATGGTGAAATCGCTATGTTATTGAGAAGACATATCAAAGTACCTTTGGTAAAAATTTCAGCTCTTGATTCGCTATAATTATGGAGATACACTCTATGGAAGATAGGGTTTGTGACCAGTCCTGAAGCTAGTCAATAAACAAGTGTTCCGGGTAAAACAGTCATAACTTTTTCATACAGAATCCAAATGCAGTGGGACCACTTCCATTTTAAACAGTACATAATTTAGTTTCTTGTGTGTGAGTTTCAAAATCGAATGTTAAATATTGAGCGCGGGGAATGATGTACAAGTTGGGTCTTCGGAACAGACCAGAATTGAATAAAGTCTACCATTCTTTCTATAACCTTGTTTTGGGGAGGATTCAAGGAGTGAAAATTGGAGGAGTTTCAGAGAATACATTGAGTAATATTATCTATAGGATCAAAGTACTCCAAGAATCAAAGAATTGTAGAAATTGAAGAAGTCTCAGGAAGCATTATCAGGTTCTATGTGATGATTGTTTGATGGTGATGATTTAATGTAAAGTTTTATTATCTCATATATTCTTGGGTGGAAGGAAGGGGCAAGGATGGAGAGTTCAACTCTCTCTATATATTGGAGGATTGTATATTCCTCTTGGAGGTTTATCCCTCCCTTTATATTTGGAAGTTGTAGCTACCTTTGGAAGTCATTACTTCCCTTGAACAATAAACTATTGATTATTTCTCATATATTGTGCATGGTGTATTATGGTGTATTGGTGAAACTCTTATACTATTGTTCATTGCTCATTGGATATAGTTGAATGGTTTAAGAATAAGTTGAAAAAGGTTTTAAATTGTACTTGATATTGATTCACCCCACTCTCAGTATCAACAATCGGTGCTACAAATGCACTAACAAGCGTGACGATAATGACATGCAAAGTGCAAAAATGAAGTAATTGGATGCGACCATTCCTAGAGTAAATTATATATTTTTGTATAAGATAATTATACTCATTTCTAACCATTGAAATTCTCTTAGTTGAGATTTAATTAAAAGAAATTATTTTTATCATGTTTCCCCCATACATGCATTTAGTGCTAGCTGGCCTCCTTCATAATTTAAAATCAGATTCACATGTAAGTATCCTAGTAATATTAACAACCCAAATCACATATCATATATTAGGGATGATAGATGCCTAGAAAATTTTTCATTCTAGTGAAGCAGTGCTTCATACAAGATCCAAAATTTTGCTTCTAAGTGTAGTAAACCTTCAAAGATATAAGAGAGAATAAACCATAAAAATTCAGAAATTAAACCCTTGAACATCCAAAATAGAAAAACATTCACCATAAAAAATACCAAGCATATGGAGAGAAAAACCCTTAGGGTATGGTAACACCACCAAATACTCCTTATGGAAGGAATCACTCCACAGTCCATGATTGCTACAAGACAGTATAATCCAACACATCCAATACAACGATACTCGTGTATTTATACGTTCTCATGATTTTTATTCCAAATACCCCTTATTATTATATTATTTCCTTTTAATTACATAGTGGGTCTATTCCATTATTATGGCCACATTATCCCCTTGGGTACCTCCCTAGGTACCCCATATTAACCTCCCTAAGTACATTACATTACATCCCCATTGGCATATTTCATCCTTGAAACATGGGAAGAATTCTTATAATATGACCTATGAAGTAATTTAGTCAATTGGTACCATGCATGATCATCCATCCATCCTAGTGAAATGTGGACATGGGGTCCAAATGTGGCCCTTACTCCTCAATCTTGATTATGATTTCTCCTGGGGATACATGTCTTCTTTGCACTACTCTGACATCTCGGCCATGAATTGCTTTTAGTCCTCCATGTGCCTCCATATTGGTTTCCTTTCTAGTTCCCTTTTGATCCATAGTAATTTTATTTCCACTCATACCATTTCCATGATGATTGTTGTTTCTCTGAGTAGTGGGGGTGGTGATATTTAGAAACCTTAGCTATTGGTTCTTCTTTCTTTTACTCTTCAACATGTGGTTTCATAGCTTATTATTCCTATTTATTCCCTTCCTTTGGATTTTATTCAAGTGATTCTATAGGATCTTCTTCTTATTCAATCCTAGACTCTTCATTTGATGTGTCATGAGGTGCTATAATTTGTTTCCCTGCAAGTACTTCTTCATGTTCCCACCTTGGGTCCTTCTTGTTTAATACGAGAAATATGTTGCAATATAATTTTGTTTTTCTTGTACCACAACTTCAAAAACTTCTTTTTCACATTATAATTTTTCTTTTCTTGTACCAATTGATTCCATCCAAGGATATCCCAAAACAATATCCACATCATCCATATATATAGCATAAAAGTCAAAATGGAACATGTATTTATCCATTGTAATTTTCAAATCTTTAAAAATTTGAATATTTTCACCTTCAACCTGTGTGATTTGAATATTCTTGGCATGCACTTGCAATTTTTTAGCCAAGTAAACATTAATTAAGTTATGTTTGCAACTAGAGTTAATAGAAAAATGACCTTCTCTTTCTAAATACATCCATGAACTTGTAATATAGATTTTCCATATGAAATAAACCCTTGGTGCTTTCTTTATCCTTACTCTTGGCATTAGACCACTTGTCTAAAAGGATTTTTTTATATGCTTCATTGGAAAGTGCCATCATCTTAGAAAATTCCAATGATTCCCACCATATGGTAGAATCTTCTTTGAAACTATAGGGTAACAAAACTTTCCAATTCCCTTTCCATAATGACTTTTTGGACTCTATGAATTCTTCAATCCTATGGCCATAATTTTTTCTAGTCCAACACATCTTACTTGGAAACCTAAAAATAGAACTAGGGTTTCAAAGAGAAGCGCTTGCTTTGTAATGGAGCTCCTTTATGTAGTTAGTGTTTGAGGCCGAAAAGGTAAAATGACCATAACTTTGGTTATACTTCTTAGATTTTCTCTTATGACCCCAATTATGAAATTCCATGGCTTCATTGGATCTATTGGAACTAGTTTGATTGAAATCTATGCACTCAATCACAAGACATCCAATCTACAAAATTCACATCCATCACCGAAAAATCCCTAAAAAAAGGTTGATTTTGAATCAACAATATCTCCACTTCATGGAATAAGTTTTGGACGAATTGTTTTTTAAAATTGTGTATTATTCAAGAGGAATTCATATATATAGCTAGTTTATTCAAATTATGCATGGAAATTTTCAAAAATCAATCTGATTACTGTCATCTTCCTTTTTCATCAAAAATATGCCAAAAAAAAAACAAAAAAATCCCACTTTGTGCCCAAAAATTCTCCCACTTCATGCCCAAGAAATATCTCTAATACCACTTGTAGTAAACCTTCAAAGATATAAGAGATATTAAACCATAAAACTTCATAAGTAAACCCTTGAACATCCAAGATACTAAAACATTCACCATAAACAACACCAAGAATATAGAGAAAAGAACCCTTAAGGTATGGTAACACCATCAAATACTCCCTATGGAAGGAATCACTCCACAAACCATGCTTTATACAAGACAAGACAATACAATACATCCAATACAATGATACTCATGTGTATTTATACTTTCTCATGAGTATTTCTAGGGTTTTAAGACAACGAACCCTTCTTATTATATTATCTCATTTTAATTACATAGTGGGCCTATTCCATTATTATGAAAACATTACATCCATTATCCCCTTGGGTACCTCCCTTTGTACCCCATATTAACCTCCATAGGTACATTACAGTAAGGGCCTTTTTTAAACATTTTTGGCTATCCATAAAAATGAGTTTTTGAATCCTAGAAGAGGTTTCAGATGTTTTTGGGGCCTACAAACTCAACTCAATCAATGAAATTTTATTCTAAGGCCCACAAGTACCAAAATGTGTATGGAAAATTCTCCCATCAACAAGGTATATTTTGCTTCTCGGATTATGAAAAAAAACGGTCGAAAGAAGTCATGTGGATTTTTACCACTCATTGGAAATTTCTCCATGTCCTCTACACTAGCAACAAATAGTTTAGCAATCCAAGATTAAACAAGGGAGTTATGGTTTTATTAAGATGAAAAATCAAGGGATCTTGTCATTATTCATTTTAATTGATTGTTAATTACTTTATGAGACTCCTTTGAGTTTATTGTTGATATCAAGCTCACACATGAGGTATCTTGATATGTCTAAGTCTATAGTAACAAATTTCTAAGCCTTTCTTTGGTGAAGGTGTTGAAGCTTTGATGACTTCTTGTGACCACTAACAAGACAATAAAGGCTTGAAAGAACCAAACAACCATGGAAACTCAATGATTCAACTAATAAGATATGTGATCAACTATGAGGAAGTGTGACTTTACTTTGTAGATCTTTCATGAATCATTCCTCTACTCTAGGTTGTGTTTCAACAATCAAAGAGTGATATCACTAACTTGAGGAGCTTGATAGCTACCCAAGGCAACAATTTATCTAATGAAAGCTAAATCACTAAGGTCGGAGGCCAACAAACCTTTCAATCTAGTGATTAGGCCTTAAAACTTGAAGTGATTGAAATTTTCTTTTTTAGTCCAAATAAAAGTGTCTTGCACTTACTATTTTTAAACGATTAGCCTAAGAAAAGGAAAATCATTGGATTAGGATCCTAAAAATCTTGCAAACCTAGTGGTTGAGCCTTCCTAAGCCTTGAGCTCAATGAAATTCCCCAAAAAGGTAAATTTTACACCTTAGAGAACTATCTACATTCCAAAACCATTGATTGGGATTCTTGGATACTAAACTTAGTGATTTCAATCCTTAAGGTAAATTTCTCACTTCTCATTGCTAGTTGCCAACCAAATTGAGAAATTGGGCCTTTGGATCATGAATTTAGTGATTTGAATTCTTTTTTTGGTTGATATCTAGGTGTAACTCTCATTATTACTTAGAATATTAAGTGTTGGGGCCTTTTAAGGTCATATGCTACTCACCTTGCCCTCATGTCTCTTTATTTCCATTGCAGGAATATGATTCTTCCTTTAGTTGCTCCTCCTTCCCCAAATGTGTTTTTCAAGTATAATCATGTCTATATCCATGAAAAAAACAAGATAATTGGTTTATTAATTTTCATAGTGATGTGCACTACCGAAAGGGACAAGAGTAGCAGTGCTCATTAAAAAAGTTGATTTACAAATTCATTGGGGGTTCAAAGAAACATTTACAAGTTTGAATGGTTTCCTACAATTTGGTGTGTGAAATGGGCTTGTGAAACCCTTTGAAGGTGAATTTCCATCCCCAAAATGAGGATGTTGAGCCTCTTTGTAATGTACCATGTTTGGATTGCCCTGCTTTACAATTGGAGGCGACCTTATGGGTCTATGTCAGTATGGCAAGAGGGGTAAATGGAGGTTAACAAGGGGCTCGGGTGAATTGGAGGAGTTATATAAGGCCCAACCTAGTCCATTCACCTTATTTCATCATTAGGATCACTTCCACATAGTTCATTCTTGATTATGTGGAATTCTGATAATTCTGATAAATTAAGAGTATTATTGAGTATAAATTAATTAAATGCACTCAAGGTGTTATTTGGGTCATATTGTTGGAGGGAACAACTTCACGTAATAGCTCGTTGGAATCGAGACGAAAATATCTAAAAGTTGGGATGATGAGAAAGGCACTTTCGACGTCGGGGAACGACTTACAAGATAAGTAATCACTTTTTGGCATTAAAAAAGGGGTTAATTAATTAATAAAGTGACTTTACTAAAGTTAAATTATAAAGTCACTTTACTTTATTAAAAAGGGTTTGAAAAGGGTCAACAAAAGAATAAAAGGGGAATGAGGGGCACCCACTCTCATTATTCACTGGTATTTTCTAAAAAATTAATTGAGATACCTCTTATGGTTTCGGTTCTTTGGGACGGAAACCCTAGAGAGATTTGGAGATCGGTTTTGGTGGTGAGACTATCCTTCCTAGCCAGTCATTGAGAGAGGATCACTCAAATATTCTATTTGTGCTTCATTGGTGAGAGATTTCATTTCATTGCAGTCAAGATTTCTTTGTTGGTGGTTGAAATCTTTCTTTTTACTGAAATTTTCTTGTTGGCGGTGGGGATTTATTTGTGAGTGCATTGAATATTTTCACTATGCACGTGTTACCTTGTAGTTGTGTGCAAATATTGGTAAGAGGTAGCACTATTCTCCTTGTGGGTCTAGTTTCTTACCTCAAGGAGGACATGTGCCCTTGCTAAGAGAATATTGGAGGAGTTGAGGTCGATTTGTGTGCCTCTGAACTGATATTTCTCTTGTTGTTCGTTCGATCTTCCATTTTGGGCGAGTTTACAACCTTGGAGGCCATTTTTTGGTGGATAGTGATCCGATTTATTATGTTGGGCGAGTTGGGTGATCATTTGGATGATTCTCCTCATTTGTGATCCATTTCCGAACTATTGGTGATCTATACTTCAATCCAGGTCTAAATTTCTCATCTATGTGGTTGAGTATAGTGGAAACTAAATTGATTTGGTCATCTACAGGACTTCCATAAGTTCTGGTTCGTTATATACATAGGTTTGGTTGATATATGCATCTGCAGGCAAGTTTATTTACCTGAGAGTTGTTTTAGTTGTATTACCATTTCCAAGCATATTTATCACACAATTTTCACAGAGGTTGCCTACAGAAAATAAACGCCAGGTTCTTCAATTCTTGTCGATATTTCTTAGTGTATTTCCAGCCATTTTGAATAAATAAAATGCAACAAATATTTTTGGGTTGTGTTAGTAACTCATTTTGAATCATAGAAAGTTTAGATCAACCTATATACTATTTTAAAACAATTGCATACAAATTGTTTGTCTAAATATATGAACCACCAAACTAAGCACTAAAAATTTTAGTGGGGACACTACAGTGGTATTAGAGCCTCAATCCTGCCATCCTTAGGGGGTTTGTGGTTTCATGAGGCAAGGAGACAGGGAATATATCACTTATAGAAGTAGAAGACGACGTGAGGAATATTCGTAATATTCTTGCACGAGGGTGACAATAGTTGATGTTGGCTATGGAAAACCATCAAAGCAATGCAGGGAACAATGGAGCTAGTGGTTCGAAGAGGTAGAAAACATGACATAAATGACAGGATGAGGAGTTTACATATTTTTTGAGGGATTATATGGTGCTTAGTGAGGAATTTCATGTAGCCATGTCATTCAAGTATTTTTGCACCATCAAACATCCTGAGTGGTATGAAACCCAAATATCAGTGGACAAGAAGGTGAAGGTGCCAAGGAAAAAGGTACTAGTTTTTGTAGATTTTGATGCCTCTAAAATTGAGGATGATGGCACAACAACATCTAGTACACCTTTAACATTTTCCTATGAGGCCCATAACACTAGTGCACATGATGGATAGGTTGATGGTGCATATGGTGAAGTGTCCCAATCAACTGATGTTGAGGATTCAACATCATACCTTAATAGAGATGTTCATGAAGATGAGGGTGTGCGAGCACCCTATATGATGAGTATTCATCGCATTATCCTATATATGATACTTATGACGATGCAGACATGATTGTACCTAAATTTGATGAAGACTATGTATTTGAAAATTTGTTGTGGGATATGGATCCCTCTTCTGAGGATCTGTGCATGGAGGATGACAAAGGAGAGGCTAATTTTGGCGGTGATAGTGCACATGGGTCCCGTCATTTGACAAGTCAATGTATAGTAAGTAAATATTGCATGGCATCATATAGTGAGTCAGTTTTTGTTGATGGGAATAGTATTCTTATAGATGAAAACAAATAAGAGAATCTATTGGGTGACAACCCATACCACTTGGATGAAATTAAACAAAGTCCCTTAGCATTGCGTGATTTGGAGGATAAATTATTGGTCACAGAGGAGTAGATTGTACAAGTGTTGAATAGGGCAGATGGTTCTCATAGATTCATTGAAAATAGTATTTGGAAAACCCAATTGGAGGAGAGACAAAAAGGAGTTGCAAGTGGATTCACTAGTGCGCAATTGTACATAATCAAAGAAGCATTATAGAAAATGAAATTTGATTACTTGGAATTGTTCATGGATAGTGACCTTGCTCTTAAGTTTGTTTAATACAAGGAAAGGGAGGTTGAGGATCTTTTTTACCAGTTAAGTTTGGCACGCTCTTCATCATTGATAGTAGCATAGACTCCATCATCTTTGGCAGTCGTGACACATGAGGGTGTGAGTGGCACTCATGATTTGAGGGAGGACCCTCTTATGACAATCTCAAACATGGAGCATGCATAGATGCAGGTTCCTGAGGAGAGGCATGATGCATATGGTTTTGACCATGCTCTTGTTTTGCATTGTGGGGAGCATGAGTCGCTTATGTTGGAGAGCTCGCTAAAGGCTCAAGGATTATCTGCATAGGAGATAGTTGAGCACATTCCTTGGAGACCAGCCCAGAAGGAAATATATACATCATTAGATTGGGTGGACAAGTATATGACAGACATGAGAATGCTCTATGATACAGGTTCAGGCAACATCAGTAAAGTGATGTATATAGTAGAACCTACAGAATGTAGGATGGTACAGTCAATGATGGGAAGCATTATGCACGGATATTTATTGGTATGCAGTAGTGTACAATGGATTTTTGGGGTGTTTCTATCAGGGATACCTCTCGACAGAGTCCTTAGGAATACCATTGAGTTGTGGTTTCCCAGGATCGATGAGTGGAAGGTTGAACCTCAGAGAGAAACATATCCCTCAATGATCGATCTTCATCTGGGATGTTAGCAGATGAGCACCAGGGAGAAAGATAGTCACAGGTCTACTTCCAAACTTCATTATGATCTCTTGGTCATACCCTTGGGGTTAACCAATGCACTATTCATTTTCCAGTCTTCCAGGTAGTGGCAAAGGCATCTATTGTTGTTATTTGGTGCCTTCATTATATAAAACATTACATGGGAGTTTCACTTGAGTGAGTTGGATGACACAGGTGTCATTGTGGCCATGTCAGAGGTATTTCATTTGGACCATGTGATCTATACACAGATTGCACAGAAGGAGATCCAAACTCTATTGGATTGGTTCATGGAGATTTTAGTAGGCATTGAGAGTGATGGAATTTCAATTTGGTGGTGGGATCCTGACATTCATTAAAGTGATAGATTGCTTCAAATGATGAGGTTGATCGACAGGGTCATGTCGGTGATTGGCATGTGTCATTGTGGGGATGTTGTGAGAGTTGTTGAACCTTGTTCTATATGGTGAGGTATATTTTCCCTCATGCTACCCAGGATCCATTCTATATGTAGATGGGTAGGCTTTGACGTCATTGAGATGACTTGGTGAGATAGGATCCAAGATAGTGATTTCAATCCTTTCAGGGATTTCATCTTGGGGGTTCAGGAGAGGAGAGCACAGTCTGAGAATGGTGGTCAAATGGTTATGATCAGAGGGGTGGAACGTCGATATGGTGGTTCCTCTCGAATATTATCTTGGGACCCTGTGATTGTAGTGTTTGATAGCTTAACAACCAATACAAATGAGATGGTTAGTTTTCTCTTTCCGAAATTTTCTCTTGGGATGCTTGGGTTTATTTTCTTGGAGGAGTGGTCTTCTGAGGAGCTGACTGAGTTTGTGCATCTTCTAATTGTTTGGCTTATCAGAGGTAGTCAAGGGGATTCTTGTGTTGGCACCTCGCAGATCAAGGCTATGAGTAGAGGGTGCTTCGCATCATACAGGTTAGTTTGGGACCCTGGTGACTTTACCACTTATAGGATAGTCCAAGAGATGTCTGCATGGAAGGGATTTACAGGCAATGTGTCGAGATATTTTCCATACGATGCCTAGATGATTGCAATAGGCTGGAGGTGTTGGATTATTAGGGAATTCTCATTTGATACTTGGAGATTGGGTGTCATTGATTCCCTATCAGTCTGTGACCACATAGATTCCCCTAGCATGTCTGATTTTAGAGTTGATTTGGCTAAATTCATCGAGATAGATTGGATGGATATAATCCTCAATAGTGGGGATGATCCTTTGAGGCATTACATCTTATGGTTGCAGGAGCAGAGGACGCATTCTAGGTAGGAGGATCATATATTTATGATCAAAGTGGCATAAAATCAACATGATGGGTCCTTTTTGGTAATAGCATGGGACCCTAGGATTTTATGGGTAGACATTTTGGAAGATGGTACATATGGGAGATCCAGTTGTTAATTTTAAGAGCCCCCTTGTGTTAGTACATTGCAGCGAAGTATTGTGGGTAGTAGGTGTTCCATATCTTTCATATTTGTTTGGGACCCAATGATAATTATTAGTTTCAGTTTGGTTAAGTTTGTTGTTCCTATGGGTGTGATGGAATTGCTTGAGGACAAACAATCTTTGGGAAGGGAGGGATGTAATGTCCCCATTTTTGGATTCCCATGCTTTGCAGTTGGAGGTGACCTTATGGGTCTATTTTAGTCTGTCTAGAGGGGTAAATGGAGGTTAACAGGGGGCTTAGGTGAATTGGATGAGTTATATAAGGCCCAACCTAGCCCATTCACCTTATTTTATCATTAGTATCACTTATGCACAGTTTGTTATTGATTCTGTGGCATTCCAATGAATTTGGTAAATTAAGAGTATTAATGAGTATAAATTAATTAAATGCACTCAAGGTGTTATTTGGGTCATATTGTTGGAGGGAACACCTTCGTGTAATAGCTCATTGGAATCAGTACAAAAATATCTAAAGTTTGGGATGATGATAAAGGAACTTATGGTGTTTGAAAACGACTTACAAGCCAGGTAATCGCTTTGCGGCATTAAAAAAAAAATGGTTAATTAATTAATAAAGTGATTTTACTAAAGTTAAATTATAAATTCACTTTACTTTATTAAAAAGGGTAAAAAGGGTTTGAAAAGGGTAAATGAAAGAATAAAGGGGAATGAGGGGTGCCCTCTCTCAGTATTCACTGGTATTTTCAAAAAAATGAATTGAGAGAGCTATTATGGTTTTAGCACTTTGGGACAAAAACCCTAGAGATATTTGGAGATCGGTTTCAGTGGTGAGACTATCCATCCTAGCTAGTAATTGAGAAAGTACCACTAATATATTCTATTTGTGCTTCATTAGTGACAGAGTTCATTTCATTACAGATGATATTTGTTTATTGGTGGCTGAAATATTTCTTTTTACTGAAGTTTTCTTGTTGGCGACAGGGATTTATTTATGAGTGGGTTGAATCTCTTCACTTTGGGCATGTTACCTTATAGCTCGGCACAAACATTAGTAAGAGGTATCTCTATTCTCCTTGTGGGTCAAGTTTCTTACCTCAATGAGATCATGTGCCCTTGTTGGGAGAATATTGGAGGGGTTGGGGTCAATTCGTATGCCTCTAAACTAATATTTCTCTTGCTAGTCATTCTATCTTCCATTTTGGGGGAGTTTACAACCTTGGATGCCAATGTTTGGTGGATAGTGGGCTAAGTTCTTATGTTGGGTGAGTTGGGTGATCATTTGGCTGAGTCTCCTCATTTGTGATCCATTTCTAAACTGTTGGTGATCTATACTTCCTACATGGGCCAAATTTTTCATCTTTGTGGTTGAGTACAGTGGAAACTAAATTCATTTGGTAATCTACAGGATTTCCATAAGTTCTAGTTCATTGTATACATAGGATGGGTTGATATATGCATCTACAGGCTTGTCTTTTTACCTGAGAGTTGTTTTAGTTGTATTACCATTTCCAAGCACATTTATCCCAAAATTTTCACTGAGGTTTCCTACAGAAAATAAACACTAGGTTCTTCAATTCTTGTTGTTTATTGTTGTTGATATTTCTCAGTGTATTTTCAGCCATTTTGAATAAATAAAATGCAGAAATTATTTCTTGTTTGTGTTAGAAACTCAATGTGAATCATAGAAAGTTCAGATCAACTTATATATTGTTGTATAAAAATTGCATACAAATTGTTTGTCTATATTTATGAACCACCAAACTAAGCAAAAACACCAAAAATTTTAGTTGGGACACTACACTCTTGGTGTCTATATCTATGCATTCCCAAGTAAATTGATTCTTCATTTCCACTTTCATCAAAGAGTTGTTGAATAATAAATAAATTGAGGTACGAGCAAGGCCAATGCATTTCAAATTTCTAGGCATTGTTGGGAGAAATAAGAAGCAATATTTGATAGAAAAGAACTAGAGCAAGAAGAATTTTAACTTTATCTCAAGGTTTAACATTCTACTTGGAAAATGGAGAAATGAAACAAGAATGTAGAAATATTTTGATGAGTTCTTAGCCAACATTCTCATTTTACATTAAAAACGAATCTACTCATTAAATTAATTAATATCACTCTCTTGTTTGATGGCTACAAGATTTAGTTTGCACTGATAAGCATTTCACTAGAGTAATCCATTGATTTTTTTCTATTCTTGTAGATCTCATGCTTGAAGGAATGATCTTCATGTCTAAGGAATCACTAGTAGAAGAAAAGCTTTATGAAACCATACCATTGAATGTATTTTTCCTTTGATTGCTTCATATAACTCTCAAATGTATGATGCACATTTTTAGATTTGAAAGAATGACATTTGAATCTTTACTTCTTGTGTTTGAAGCATTTATATTCATGAAATATGTAACAAAAAAATGGAACAACAAGCATTTCAATGGAGTGGGTCACACGTTGACCTCACCATCATTTCCAAAGAATGCATTGGCTTTATAAAAAAATAGCATGAATGAATGGTACACTTTATGGAGTAGAAATCCAATCCAATTTGATAAACTACTCCCATAACTCACATGGGAATTATAGCAATATTCTTGCAGAGTTTCCAATCCAAAAGCTCGATGAGATTCCCTTGAAGAAAGCCTTTGATCAATGATGATTTTTTTTATTACTTTTATTTTAATCTTAATTGAATTTATGGCATGTCTATAACTTACATTTATGTGAATATGTTTGAACAAGTTTTAATGAAAGAGCATGGAAGAAATTTATTATATGAAATCTATTGCAAGAGCCATTGTAACTTCCATTTGTTATAAAGAATTTGAATCACAAAATCTTGTTGTCATTTACTTTCTCCCACAACTTGCACATTTTAAGTGTTTAGACTAAAACTTGTTCAAGATTGTGCATTTCCATGGAGTAAGAAAAAATTTCATCTCATAGTCAGTAAAGCATCCATAATGCATGTTTAATGAGGTTGTTCTTGTGTAATTTCATAGAAATATGGTTATCACAACAAACAAAATCAACCCAAAATATTTTTTGTAATCCTTTTGAATGTAGCATGCATCTAGCCATTTCAACCAAGGTCCTATTTTATATTTTGGCAATCCCATTTTGTTGGGATGTGTAAGGAACTGTCTTATGATTTTGGATTCCATGCTTGGATAAATATGTTGCAAATTCATTCTTAGTGTACTCCCGCACGTTGTCATTTCTAAGAGTATTGATACATTTACTAGATTATTTTTCAACAAGGGCTTTAAATTCTTGAAATACACCATAATATTGACCCTTATGCTTCAAGAAATAAACCCATTTCTTCCTTCTGTAATCATCAATAAAGGTACTGAAATATGCATCACTTGATAATGAAGGAGTCTCAAGAGGACCACATATGTCACTATAAACCAACTGAAACTGATCTTAGGAACGTCGAGATTTATCCTTATCAAATGTTTCCCTGTGATGTTTCCCGAGGACACAACCTTCACAAAACACCTTCACTAGAATAAATTGTTGGTAAACCAAGTACCATTTTAGACAAAAGTTTCATTGTACCATAGTTCAAATGACCTAATATTTCATGACACAACTTACTTTGATTATAAGCATGTGCAATATAAGAATAGAATGGTTGTTTGATGGGTGAAGTAAAATCAGTGAACTTAAACAAACCTACTTCATGATCAACCGAACCCGATGAAACAATTTTGAAATTGTTTTTGATATCTTTCAAACCATATCTATCAAGTTGTGCTTCAAACTTATAACCTTTTTGACAAGTGTGATAAACAGAAATTTGACTGATGGGAATTCCTTGAACATGAAAAACATCTTCCAATACACCATTAGGAACCTGAATATTACCATACCCAACTATTGAAAGTTGTTTACCATCACTTATAGAAAATGTATGAGCCTTTTGTTTGTTGTTTTCATAAGAGGTGAATAATGAGATAGTACTATTCATATGATTTGAGGCACCTGGATCCATAATCCATTCCACATAAGAAGAAGAGTTACCTAGTTGAAAAAAATAGGCACTGAGAGCTACTTGTCATTCCTTGGAGACTCTATCTTTTCCCTTTTCCAATTCATTCTGTCTCTTAAAGAAATTCTTCTCAGGGTGATTGGTTTTCCCACAATGCTTGCAAGGTTTTCAAACTTTCTTCTATGGAGCATTTGCAGGAGCATCATTAGAAGTTTGATTGGAAGTACTAGCATCATGATATTTGGTGTTCTTATGAGAACATTTCTATTTATTCTTCTTACTATGTGCTAAATGATCTTTTCTAATGACCAATTGTCCTTATGAGATCAACATGTCATGTTTGAAAATCAAGCTTTTGCAAAACTCTTCAAAAGTGTGTTTCACTGATCTGTTAGACATTTTGATAGCCTAATTTTAAGTTTGTATGAACATATAAAAAACTAAAGACAATTTTTGTTCTACAAGGATAATGAGAGTTGTATTAGATTTCTTATAATATTTACCACAAGCATGAAGATTCTCATTATAAGTTTTTAACTCAACAAGAAATGACTCAATTCTTTCAAAATACTTAGGATCAAGATCATGAACTTCCTTCTCCAGATAATAAGTAGAAACATCATCAGTCTTGTCATGCAAAGAAGCTAAAGTTTTCCATATCGTGGCAGGTTTATCTTCAGCTTTTATATGTACTTGTAAACTGTCTAAGACAATTTTCCCAATGATACCTCTTTCATGTTCACAGTGATCCTCCCATACAACTAATTCTTTGGCATCAGTTGGTTTTGTGCTAGCACCATTGACAATGTGCTAGAGATTCTTCCCCTTGACAATATCTATCATATTTCTCTTCCAAGAAATATAGTTAGAGCCAATTAACTCGGGAACATAAAAAACCTATGAATTCATGATGATTAAAGCTGAGAAAYGAAAAAACTAATGTAAAGAAAATGCACTCAAACCATAGTAGAATAACCTGAATATTTTCATGTGCAACTGTARATTTGAATGGTGTAAGTTTTAAACCTTTACAGTGATGCAATGCACACACAACTTATTAAAACRGAAAAAGAGAAACAAWTGCAATCACACATATACATGGATATTTACCTTGGAAACCCAACTGAGAAAACCAACATACCCAACATTCTCCCACTTGTTGTTTTCTTTTCATTTCAGAGGCCACATAATTTTTTGATCAATGATCTAGGGTAGCAATGCCCATTGTTTCTCTGCACCAAGAAAACTTCTCAGTGCTCACGAACTTTGTAAATTATTCTACAACATTCTTCAAGGTGTCCACCTTCACCAATGACACCTTCTTATCTATAACCATGTCTCTCACAAAGTGATATTGAACATTGATATGTTTTGTCTTAGAATGATAAGTTGGGATCCTCGCTAGGAATATTGCACTTTGATTGTCATAATCTATCCTCATAGATTGTTGTACAAACCCAATACCTGAACAAAATCTCTATTAACATATTTCTTCCTTTCTTGCATGAGTGGCTACCATGTATTCAACTTTTGTAGTTGAGAGTGCCACTACAAACTATCTTTTTCTGATCCAACTGATTTACCTCCAAATAGGTTAAACACATACCCACTTGTATATCTTTTACAGTCCATATCTCCAGCCCAGTCTACATCAACAAATCCATGTATGTCCAACACTCTATCAAATCCCGGTCTTCCTTGGTAACACAATCCATAACTAGTAGTGCCACGCAAATTCTTGAAAACCCTCTTTACTTTTTCCCAATGCTCATTTCTTGGTTTGAGATATACCTACACAAAGCTCCCACCACATGTGCAATGTACAACCTTGTACAGACCATTTCATACATAAAACTTCCAACTGCACTAGCATATGGAACACAGGACATGTCCTCTTCCTCTTCTTGTGTCTTGGGGCACTAATCTATAGATAAATTTACACCTACAAGAATAGAGACCTTGACAGGTCTACATTCTTGCATATTAAAACTTCATGATATTGACTCAACATATTTTCTCTAATTCAACCAAAGTTTTATGTTTTCTCGATCTCTTTTAATTTCTATGCCTAAAATAAAATTTGCAACACCAAGATCTTTCATGTCAAATTTAGAGGACAACTAGATTTTCACATCTTGGATCATTTCCCTGTTGTTTCCTATCAACAACATATCATCCACATACAAGAATAAATATATAAGATTATCACCAACTAATTTGAAATACACACAATGATCAAATGTGCTCCTTGTGAATCCAAGTCCCAATATATAACTATCAAATTTTTTATACCACATCCTTGGTGATTGCATTAACCCATACATAAAAAAATTCAACCTGCATAACAACTCTTTCTTTCCCTTCACTACAAAGCCTGTTGGCTTCTTCATGTAGATTTCTTCTTCTAAATGCCCATGTAGGAATTTTTTCTTTACATCCATATGTTCTACTTCAAAATCAAAAGCAACAAAAATAGATACAAGAAATATAATAGAGGTTAACTTGGCAACAAGAGAAAATTTTTCACCAAAGTCAATTCCCTCTACCTGGGAATAACATTTTTCTACTAAACGAGCTTTGTATTTCTCCACTTTTCCCCCTGCATTCAACTTCTTCTTAAACACCCATTTTCTACCAATGGGATCTCTTACGATCGACAACTCCACTAGATCTTAAGCCTCATTCTTTCCCAAGGATACCATTTCTTCAACCATGGTACTTTCCCAAAGTTTTCCATCCTCTGAATCCATTGCCTCCCTAACAGTTCTAGGATCATCATCAGTAATAAACAATACAAAATTAGAATTAAAATCAAGTGGACTACATCTTTATGGTTGCCTTATTTCCCAAACCTATCTCCTCAATACTAAAGTATGAGGTTCTTCTTCTTCTTATTCCTATTATTCTGTATAGTCTAACTCATCATCCTTCAATTCAAACTCGGTTTTCTCTTGTTATTTATCCTTTGGTATGATATCATGTTTGAAAACATCTTGATTTCTCTAAAAATCGCTTCTTGAATAAACACTAACTTCTTAGTTTCTAGGTTCCAAATATTATTAACTTTCATACCATCCTTACAACTAATAAAGATACATTTTTTGGCCTTTGTATCTAGCTTACTCCTATTTTCCTTTTGAACGTGTACATAAGCATCAAAACCAAAAACCCTGAGATGTGTAAGGGAGGGTTTCTTTCCATTCTATACCTCATGTGGAGTCATGTCATCCAATGTTGATGAAGGTGATCAATTTACCAGACAGCATGTAGTATCCACTACCTCTACCTAGAATTCTTGTCCTAACCTAGCACCACTAAGCATGGTCCTTACTTTTTCCATCAACGTCTTATTCATCCTTTCTACAAAATCCATTTTGTTGAGGTGTGTATGGAGTATCCTTTTTCCTTGTTATACCACATTTTTTATATAATTCCTCAAATTCATTCCAACAAAATTCTCCACCATTATCTGTCCTCAACACCTTAATTTTCTTCTTTGTTTGATTCTCCACAAGAGCCTCTGATCTAGAATATATTTGTAGAATGAAATAACAATAGAATATTATCAAAATATGCTTAACACAGAATAACAGATATACATTAAATCTGGTTTCTAGTCAATAAAGAAATAAGCTGAAATTGTAAAATGCAGCAGAAACAAGCTTGCTAGAATGGTGGTGGCTTATATTTGAGAAGAGTGACGTATGCGCTCATTTGCAAGAATATGATTACAACGAGGCTCTGAAAGCCTTTTTACAATAAATAGGAATTTCAAAAACCCTAGACATCCAAAAAACCTAACCCTAGGAGATGAAGCACCAAAAGTCATGTGGGCCCCGTTTGGGTAAATTAGTACATCAACTTCCCAGGGTCGTAACTTTTGCATACGATCTATGTTTTAGGCACACGATAGCTCGATGGAAAGGTCTATATGAGGAATACAAATTGTTCCACTATATATCAAAGGTCATCTTGGATATGGAAAGCCCTAAAAAGACATTGTTTAGGGCCTCAAAATGGCCCTGTAAGTCAGGGACTCGAAAACTAGGGAAAAAACTGCCAAACTGGAAAATTGTCAAAATGAGCCAGTTGGAATAGGTGGGAGGCCACCGACATCCATATGGATCAATACTCCCCCATTAGGAAGCAATGGTATCCATTGTGTTTATTTCCCCCATCAGATGAGGAAGTTTCTGCTGAATTTGGCCTCGGGTGAGCCACTTGCCTTGGTGCAGGAGTTGCCCTGCTTTGAAAACTTGATAAAGTTGGATCCTTTGCAGGTGAGTTCCCTTGATATGTTTGTCAAAAATATGATCATTGGATTCCTGTTGTATGCAGTCAGGGTTGATATCTATTGGTGTCAGTTTTTCTGTTATCTCTAGTTGTATGCAGTCAGGGTTGATATCTATTGGTGTCAGTTGTTCTATTATCTCTAAGGTGTCCAATAATTGTGGAAAATTCGGTCGAAGTATATCCAAGTTGAACACTAGTTGCAAGCCAAGGAAAGGAGGAATGTTGATCTCGAAAGCATTATCACCCACAACCTTGGTGATGGTGTACGTCCCATAATGGAGTGGGTGAAGCTTCCAATGGGATCCTATTGGTTTTTAACTGCTTCCTTTTACTATATGAGTTATTGACCCAGGATTCATGTCTTTCAGGCTTCCAACAAAGCCTCTAAAACTATTGGCCCTCTTGGTAAACCAAAAGGAAACAAAGCGCACAGAGTGCACTGCACAGTCTCACCCGAGATAGCTTTAAATGGGTGGTTGTAAGAATCAGGTGTTTATAGCCTAGGATTGAGTATGAGATAGAAGATGGTTAATAAGATCCATTTACTATGAATCATGACTGCAATCTACTAATACTCATGGGGTTGCATCTATCCTTCACGTTTTATTTCCCCGAACAACACAATCGTATTCCACAACAATACATTCAATAATTCATTAAGCATAAAAATTAACTGCTAACAACAAATAAAGATATACATGCATTCATCACATTACACAGATATTACTGTGGTTCACCCCCTCTTGGGCTACATTCACAAAGATTTGGGTCTTGGCTCTTTTATTATGGTAGTTATGCATCTCCAGTGTCGCACGCTTATAATTCCCTTTGATGGGTAAGATCTATATGAGGCGAACTAGATCGCACCAGGCTCCTCGGCCTATGATCTAATCCTCAGATATTCCTCCTCTCCTCTATTCTTAGCTCGAAAGCTTACAAAATTGGTCCATAACCATATTACATAACACATCAACTCGTGCATAGCTATGCTAGAGAATTACAAAAACTGAACTAATACAAAAGCGAATCAACCTCTCTATGATACCTATGTATCTCTATTTATATATATCGGGCTCTTCAGCCATTTACAATGTATTAACAAAACCCTAACCCTACCAACGTTAGATCTTCCTCCCATGCACATGTGTTGTTCTTCCTCCAGCTGTCATTTTCCTTGTGCATGCTTTCTTGCATGTGTGCGTGTTGTGTTACCTTTAAGCTGTTACCTCCATTTTTGCACGCTTTCTTCCCCATGATCATCCTTATTTCCACTTCAGCCTGGTGCCAACAGGCCCCCAACACTGACATGTGACTCGTCCCGAGTCACCTAATCCTTCTGAGCTTCTTCAATCTCCTCGGTGACCGTCTAGAACTTTTCCTTGAGCTTTGTTGCTTTTGTCAGTGCCTGTGCGGTCTTCTCCTTGATGGTGTCTTCTACCTGAAATGCCACTTCATCACTCAGTAAGCCTGCACATTCGGTCTAGATATGTGCTATCTATTTTTTATCTCCTTCTGCTTGTGCAAGTATTTATGCTACATGTTCCTGTAGTGGCTCTATTTGAGCCTGACGCTCTTGTTTCTGTGTTTTCATAGTGAAACGTTCTGCCTGCATATTCTTTATCTCTTGCGTCCCTTTGACTTGTTCTGGGATTGGTATGGTCTTCTGCCTCTGTTTGAGTTCTTGGATCATTGCATTGATACTTTCCTCTTCCTTGTCCCAGCGTTGGACCTGTGGATCCTCCTCCAACCTTGTCCAAAGTTGCATTGCTTTATCGAGCAATTCAACTGTTGTACTAACATGTTGTTCCATCTCCTGCAACTGTGTTGTTGCTTCCTGCTTCCCTTTCTCCTTCACTATTGGTGGAGTGGTTGGTGTGATTTGTTCACAGAGATTCTCGATCTCCTTCCGATGTTGATCAATTGCCTGCGCAATCTCTTCAATCATTTTTGCTACCGAGAGTTCATTCCCTTGCATCGTGCTTGGGATTTTCTCAAAAACTCCTCTCGATCTTCGTTCTAGTTCATTCCTGCATTATTTTTCCTCTCGAGTTTCGAGCTTAGCCTACTCATAGACTTTTTCCAGCACCCTATGCTTCTTTGTTGCTTGTTGTAGCTCAATTAAGTTTTTATGTGCACGCCCCAAGGGCGAGCCCCATTGCAAATCATGATATATGAAATGAATTGTAAACATGTTCTATAGGCTGGTGAGCCAAGTTTTGTATAAGATGGTAGTCTTATGTGTTTATTAGGCTAGGGAGCCTAAGTGTAGAAGGCCAGGAGCCTTCTATTGTATTTGTATGTATGCAGAATCATCAATAAAATATAAACACCGCCAAGCGCAGACCGACCACGATGAATGAGTGAAGGGGGACTGAGCGTCCACAGAGTGGGCAAGGGAACTAGGGGCTAGAAGGTGGGAAAGGGGCTAAGTGTGGAGCCTAGGGGCTAAGCCTAGGGGGCTTAGACTTGGAATAATATTTTAATATTATTTCCTAAAAAGTCATAAGCATATTATTTTATCCTAAGTTCCTGCTAAAAGGAAGAGCGTGTGCAGGAAGGCATGCTGTGGGGATGCATGTAGTTTCCAGGGTGACAAATGTCCACCCTGACGCATGCAAATAAAACAGAAAAGAACAACCGTGGGGGGGGGGGGGATCTCTCTCATTCGAATCAACCCGACTACCCTGAGCTGGAGTGGTACGAGCTAGTCTGCAAGAGACCTCGTGTATGTCTGTTATAGAAAGAAAGCCAGTGTTTTGGGCTGTAGAATGCGTGATTACCCCTGTACAGAACCGTGGAGTCTTTCTGTGAGAGAAAACCAGTGTGTGCATTCCCTGAGCGAAATTCCTATGACAACTTCGGGGAAGAGTATTTGGTTTTCTAGGAGAAGCTGAGCGAGCTTGTGCGGGGAGCCCTGTTCAGAAATCATGACCGTGAGAACACCCTGTGACTGCTGAACTGGTTCTTGGGAAGCCTGTGTCCGTTTTTATCCCTGTGTTTGTTGTGGCACGCAGTTCTGGGCTGCGTGAGGCTTGTTGGCCTGTGAGCGACTCCCTCTAGGTGAGAGAGTGCACAGAGGAAGGAGAGAGCTCCTGGAAGGAACCCTGTAGCTGCCACAGAGCCCAGAGACTTCTGGTCCGGTCTGTTCCTGTAACCCAAGGTAAGGGAGACTGGCAGCCGAAGGACTGTCCAGGTGACAAATAAGGTGCACTCTCCTGGGGTGGAACAGGCATGTGGGGAATGAGGGTCTGTGGGCAGTGAGCATGGGAGATTCCTGGGAGCACATTCTTCATGGTGGTTGTGTGTGACTGAATTCCCTATAACCTCAGCCTGAGTCTAGATTCCTTGCCCTGGGGTGGAGCTCAGTCCCAGCTTGGGGGTGACCCTCTACTGAGTTGAGGAGCCTGCATTTGGTTGGTGGATCTCACCATTGATAAAGATAAGTATCTGAATTATGCTTTAATCATGTTTGCATGACTGAGTTGTTTATGTATGATGTTTTATGCTTTGTATATGAATTAATATGATAAGGCTAAATGCTTGTTGAATATAGCAGTAATTCATATGTTTTACTCTGAGTTAAATGCGTTTAATTGTTAAATGCATGTGGAGTATATACTAGACTGTATGTGTCATGTTAAAAGTGCGTGTACAGATTGGTAACTGAGAGCGATGAAAGCCTCGATAAGAAAAAAGGTACACTACATTGTACCTCATGGTCGACACTAACCTACAATTTGTCTAATGCCCTTGATGGCATCTGTTTCAAGACTAATTGGATGTGGTCCAAATCCTTCAGGGGTGTCTGCCCCATGATTTCATCCATGCGGAGCATGCTAGGTTTGATGTAAATTGTTGTGTTTGCATGTGGCATGGAGTGGACTGGGTCTCATTCTTCTACCTCCACTCTTTCTTTGGCCTGTATAGTTGGTGGCGTTGTGCCTCTACTGTTGCTTGTTGTTTGTGCTTCCTTGAATTTCTTGAGGAACTATCCCATTTCTTCCATCTCTTTTTTGCAGTTTATCCCTATGATGCGTTGCATGATCAAAATATTCTACTAAGAAATCCTGGACCATTCTGGAAATAATTTCCCCATCATCCTCCATGATCATATAGTCTGGCGATGCTCGTTGCGCCTTTGATTTCTTGCGCGCTCCTCCTTCTTGCGCGGCTGGTCTCTTATTTCCCCCTAGTTCCTGTGTGATGGGGTTTGGGGCAGTCTCTTATGCTCCCTTAGCTTGTTTCTGTTGTCCATTGGATGGATGTGTAGTCTCTTTCTCCCCCTTCTAGGCCCATGTCTTCTTGGACCATTCATCTTCCTGAGTTGGCTTGCCTTGGCCCATTTGTGGTTTCTTGGGCACTTGGATTTCCCGAGGCTGTGTTTCTGCCTATTCTACCTCTCCTTTTGTTGTTGTTTCTGGTACTTCCTGGGTAATGGTTGGGATCCTCCATTCATCAGGCCATTCGTTGATGACCATGCCAATATCACCCTCTGTGATGTAGTAGCGCATTTGTAGCCATTATTTATATGGGTCATGTCTTGGTTGTATCCACATTGTTTGTCTTGTGGCCTGAAAAATTGGCGGTGTCCGCATATCGCTTGATAGCCTCTGGTGTTATTCTGCATGATCAGTTGATAGCTTCCTGTATGTCTCGTAGGTATGATTTGAATATGACCCCATTCTCCCTCTTATGCCTAACCTGTGGCCCGGATCTTAGTAAGAGGTATCTCGCTCTTACTGGCTATGGTCTAGTACAAAAGATCACATACCCTGGTTCTTTCCATCCCATGAAGGCTATTACGGTAATCAGCCACGAGTAATGAAACTTTGTGCCTAGGTCTTGTGCATCCTTGCAATCCTCTTGAAATAAGTTCAATAGATATGGTGGCCAGCTCATAGAGGTGCCTTCTGCGCACTGAGCTACAACCGTAATGACTCCTACTAGTACTTACTATTTGCGACATTTTCTGAGCAATTTGCAGGCTAAGATCTTTGCTGCCAGTTGTGTAGCTGCGTTTTTTATTCATTTGATTATGATGCCCCTCATCCCTCTGGCGGTGCCATATTTATTCTTCATTTCTTATGCCAATGCTTTCTCCTTGGATTTGTCATTCAAAATCAATGCGGGATCCATACCCCGGGTTGGTAACCCTGTGATTTGTGCAATAAGATCCATAGTTATGGGGATGGGTTTGTCCAGCCATATGTCCCCTCCATGTGTGACTGCTAACATCTTCTTAATGCATGTTGTCGCATACTAGCCTCTGCCAAAATGTGGTAGTTTCAGCAAACCTAAGATTCATGTTCAGTCCAACCCAACGACCCACTGGTGTGGATGGCTAATCATTTCGCCAAGTTAGTTTACGGTTATGGTCGACATGAAGACCCTTTGTGCAAGTTCTGGGAACTTGGTTTTGTCTGATACGTCATGGTCAACTTCCTGACATGACCTAGTAGCTTTGGTTCTACCTATACTCCAGTTGGTATGTGTGGTAGAATAATTTTTGTTGAATATTTCATACAGGGTGAGCTTGGTATCTGAATTATGTCTTCCTGCTGCAGTGGCTAGTTATAAGTTCCAAAAAATTTCGGTTGTTCCCCTATCAGCCATTATGTCCAATCCAAGGAATTGGCAATGATCTCCTCTATTGGTTGACCAGATATGGTCATTTGCGACTCGGCTGGTTGCCCTGGTGCTCCCAGATTTTGTGTCGTTATGTTAACCTCTAGGGCTGCTTCGGTGCTTTTTGGCTGCACTTCCTATTGGGTTTCCACTTCCTCGTTCTGAGGCACCTGCATTGTTGCTGGAATATTCACTTTCATGGCCTCTTCTTGTGGTTGTTGAATTTCTTCCATTATCGGTGTAGAGTTCACCGGTATCCTCTCAGGGGTTGGGATTTCGTCGATGTCGACGATCTCCAGTTGTTGTTCTTCATTCTCTTCCAACGGTCCTCGTGACCTAGTTTGTACCCTGGTTGGTCTGGTTGTGTGACATGCTTCTGCGGGCTTCGGTGGTGCCATAGTGGTGACTATCAAACATTTGCTAAGTTCGAATGACTTTTGGGAGTTCATTGGTCTCGCTCTGGTCGTTTCGGCTGCTATTGTTCTTGCTCTGTTTTCCTTTTGCAAATAGACCAGTCGCTCTCGTGCTCGTGTGTTGTATGGGCTGGTCACAAAGCTTGTCGAGGAAACTTCCTCCATTATGTTATTAATGCATCATAACTATGGTTTCAGTGCATATGCGGCAGTTTTGTACTTGCCATTATGTTTTCTTTGTCGTCTCTTGTTGGTGTGTTTAATGTGATGTCCCATCAGTCCTTGTTGTCCTTTAATTCCGCTTAGTGTTGTCCTGTCATACTACTTTTGCCGACTTTCTATTTCCCACTTGGTTTTCCTTTGTATGTAACCATTGTTTGTGCCTTTTCCAAATTTGTATTTCTAACGTCATGTGGCCTTTCTCTCTCCACACGCTTTTTAGTCTTGTTTCCTTTTTGTTTTCTTTTTTCTTTTAATTTTTTTTTTTTACTGTGTGGTGGGTGGTCGACTATCCTTGTACAACTTCAGTCGGCTCCCATTGATCATTCCTCTGAGTTCTACATCTTATAAATCTCTTAACTGTATATCTCCTCCGGTTTTAACAGATTTTACCTCATATGGTCCCAAGCAATGCATTTTGAGCTTCCCCAGGTGCTGAAACAACTTGTTGTCATAGAGCAGTACTAGATCTCCTTTCTTAAACATTTTCTTCTTGATGTGTTAATTGTGCCAAGATTTGTCTTTGGATTTCTGCACTTGTTGATGGAATCCTGCCAGGATTCGGTCTTCCTCCATTGACAATAATTGATTTAGTATTTCCTGTACTGCGCCTCGTTCTGTCATCTATGTGATAGATGCTACGCGTAAGTTGGGCACTAAAAATTCTAATGGCACTATTTCTTCTTGGCCATAGACTAGCTTGAATGGTGTGTGCCCTATTAACTTTTAGTAGGTGGTCCTGTATGCCCATAATACTGCTGGTACTTTGAGGTCCCAGTTGTCTATGTTGAAGTTACAGATCTTTGTTAGTGCATTCTCCATAATTTTGTTGAAGGATTCTACTGTGCAATTTGCCTATGGGTGATACGATGTGCTCTTCTGATGATGAACTTCAAACTCTTCAATCAACGCACGGATGGTTTTGTTTATGAAGTGTGTGCCTTGGTCGCTCATCAAAACTCTTGGGCACCCAAATCTAGTGATGACTTGTTCGAACAAGAAGTGTGAAGCTTTCTCTGTGTTACAATCTTTTACTGGTGTAGCTTCTGCCCATCTTGTTAGGTATTATGTTGCAGTGATAATGTATCTTGCCCCTATTCTTTTGGTTGGTGGGTTAGTTGGCCCCACAAAGGTTATTGCCCATTTATCAAATGCATGTAATGTTACTTGTGGTCGTAGTCACATCTCATCCCTTCTGTCGCGTTTGCCTACCCTTTGACAGACATCACATCACTAACATTATTCTTTCGAGTCCTTTTGAATCATTGGCCACAATAGTCCTATGCGTAGTACCTTCTGTGTGGTAGATTTTCCTGCATAATTCCCTCCTGTGATTCCCTCGTGGGCTTCTGCTAAAATTCTTGGTCGTTTGTTCTCTAATACGTACCTTCGCAAGATGATATCTACACCCATTTTGTATAGGTGTCCTACAATCAGTTGATAGTTGGCTGCGTGGACTACCAGGTTCTTCTTTTGTGCAGTGGTATATTCTTGCAGTGCAATACCTGTGCTTAAGTACTGGATGATCTCTGTGAAGTAGTCATCAACAATCTGTACTAAGAATAATTGTGCATCCGTAAAGGTGTCTTATAAATTCGTAGGTTCTTCTCCATTTTTGACCTTGGACCAATGGTTAGGTCCTGCATTCAGTTTCCCTGGTTTAACTATTACCTCAAAATAAAATTATTGAAATAGAAATAACCATCGACAGATTCTCCCCCCCAACACCGGCCTGTTGACTAGGTATTTCAAGGCTGAGTGATCTGTAAACATCTTAAAGTGTTTTCCCAATAGGTAATGTTTGAACTTTTGTAGTGCATAGACCATAGATAAGCCTTCTCTTTCTATCATGTTATAGTTCTATTCCGAGTTGGATAGCTTTCTACTCGTGAATGTTATCAGATGATCCAAGTCTCTTTTTCTTGGTTGCGCTAAGATAGCTCCAAGTGTTATTGCTGATGCATCTACATGCACATGGAATGTCTTTTCCCAGTCTAGAAATACTAATATCAGTGCGGTAACCATCCTTTCCTTAAGGGTATCCAGACTGTGTTGACACTTGTCATTCCATTGATACTTTGTATCCTTCCGTAACATTTTTTCCATTGGGGTTGTGATCTGCGCATATCCCTTTATGAACTTCCCGTGGTATCTTGTGTGCCCTAAGGTTGCTCTTAGTTGTCGGACTATTTTTGGTGCTGGTAAGTTAACAATGACGGTGATCTTGGCTGGATCCACTAACAAGCCTTGTTTACATACTATATGGCCCAATAGTATCCCAAACTGTGTTCTAAATATGCATTTCTTGATGTTCAGTGATACCTCACATTGTCTACATATTTCTATCATTAGTCGTAGCACTTCCACATGGTTTTTTAGCAGACTGTAAAATGTCCAGTCATCCAGGTATACTTCGAGGAACTGATGGATGAATTCCTTAAATGATGCGATGACTACTCTAGAGAATATTGCGGGTGCATTCTTCATTCCAAACGGCATAACTATGTACTGATAAGATCCCCATTCCGTCACGAACATGGTCTTGTGTCTGTCCTCCTGTGCTATCTTAATCTCATGGTAGCCTGAGAATCCATCAGTGAATGAGCAAGCTTCATGTCCCCCTACATTCTCTAACACTTCATCCGTGAACGGTGTAGGTAATGGGTCGTGTAGGTATGCATCGTTCAACTTCCTCAAGTCGACGCATATCCTAATCCCTCTTTCTTGTTTCTTGTCATGTACTACCATCAGGCTTATCCATTCTGATTCCTCAACTGGTTCGATGATACCAGCTTTGAGCATCTGATCAAGCTCATATGTAATTTTTTGTTTATATATGGGGTTCAATCTATAGGGTTGTTGTCTTATAGGCCTCGCTTCAGGTCTAAGTGGTATCTTCATCTCTCCCAGTTCTCCTGCTATACCCTTCATCTCTGTAAATGTTGTGGGAAAAAGGTTGCTATATTCACGCAACAATTTTGTGATGCTTTCTATTGTTTTCTCATCCCAGTAGTCTCCAATGCTGGCCATTTTGGGCTGCTCAACTGTCTCGATGTTAAGTTTCTTTACCTTCATTCGTGCGGCAATGAATTTTGATTATATGGGTGGTCCTTCCACATCTCTTTTGTCTTCTACTTCTTTGATCTAAATGTCACGTGGGTCATCTTCATATGGTGCTTCTTCATGAATGATAACATGACAATAGTTCCTTGACTATCTGTTTATTCTGTTGTTGCTCTTTTGTGATAAATTATATTTTTGGTTCTTCGATGAATATTACTCCTCTGATTCATTTGAGAGATGTGTTTATGTTGGGGTTCTCATGCTCGAATGAGAAAGTGATTGTGAAGTTTTGCTGCCATGTCCTCCACATTGTAGTTCCTTTGTGTAATTCCTAGTCTGTGTACCAGTTCGCTGGTATGCCCTCTAAAGTATGTATGAAGTGATGAGGCCATTCCTATGGTGGTGTCATTTTCCACAGTGTTTTTCATTTCGCCAAGTGTTCAACTGGTGCCTCTTGTCCTTGGTATTTCTGTTGTTTGTTGTATTCTTGTTCTGTGCTGAACCGTATGCACAGTAGTCACTTACATTGATATCAGTCTATAACGGTCTCTTTATGTGTGCCCCACCATCTTGTGGGTGTTCCCTTGAGTGATAAGTCAAATTCTAACAGTCGTTGGTTTTCTAATACTTCATCTTCATATTGTGTTAAGAATGTTTCCAAGTCATTTAGTCCGTGGAAACTAGGTGGTTCTCTGATTTATGTGCCTACCCATCTTACTGCGCGGTCTATTCTTACACATCTTCACGTGGATACTTCATGTAGTCTCTGCTGGTAGTTTTCTAACCCGGTGTCTGAGTCTGTTGCACATGAAGTAATGCTCTGCCAACAAATTACTGCGTCTGTAGTTGGGCTTACGTAATCCACATCGCACGTAGTTGTTCTATACAACTAGTCGATCTCCTCTAAGTCCAGGCAAGTAGGTTCTACAAACCTCTCCCCTTCCGATGGATCTAGTGGTGCTATGAACCTATATTCTTCGTATTCAAATGTCATTTTCCTCATTTTCAAATTGATTATGGTCTCCTTCTCAAACGCCCAATCCAGACCAAGAAGTGTCGAGTAAGGTGTTGTGTCGTCCACTATTTCAATGACTTCAAAGTCTATTATAGTGTGCACTCCATCAAGATCCACTGTCACTCCTTTCAGTCTACCTATTGGTAGGACTCTACGGTGGTTTGCTCATTTTAATTGGACATTTGAGTATCCCAGTGTTGTCTCTCCCATACATTTCTAGGTCTTCTTGGGTAGGACATTCACTTTAGATCCTAGGTCTAGTATAATGTCTCCCATGTTGAAATATCCAATGTTAGCATTTAGTCTAAATTCCCTACTTATTCTTCTTCTGGTGTGTAGGTGATTGACAGTTTTTGGTTCTATTTTTTCTTCTGTCTCGCTGCTACATTTCTCTAGTATGTTTTGCAATATTTTCACAGATGAAGGATCACTTAATACTTTCACGCATGATTGCAAAAAGACTTTAATTGTACTTACTTGTCCCTTGGGCTACATTCCGTTGGTATGATCCAATGATGGCGGCATCTCATATTCTGGGGCTTCCTTGAATAGTTGCGTAGTTGAATTCGACGTTGTGTCCTCCTTCCGAAATTCTTGTCTGGCTTCCTTAAAAGTATCCTTTTCTTTTGGTGCATCGAACTACTTTCTTGGTTTGGTGTTCGTCTTTACCCATTGGTTCTGTGCCAGTTCCTGTCGAGCTGTGTGACGTTCTATTTTGGTTCCTCCACGAGTGACTATATTGATGTTTCATCCATCATCCCTAGCTTCGGCTGAAATCCACTAGACATTCTGATTATTCTAGTTCCTCTTTTCCTGAATCTTCACTAGTAGTGTCATACATTCCTCTGTATCATGGTCTAATGTGCGACAATACATACACGTTGTTGGTGGAAATGGACATTCTCGTGCATAATGTCCTGGTTGTTGACAGTTATGGCATGTGACTGGTCCTCTATCGCGGCTGAAACCTCCTCTGGATCGTCCTCCTCCTCGGTAGCCTGCTCGGTCACCTCTCGATGCGTTATACTATGGTGCTTGATTATATTGTGTGGTATTGTACTAGGGTTTTGCCGGGTTGTACTGCGGTTGCACATTATTGTATGGTTGTTGCGCAGTATTGTACTGCTACTGCGCAGTATTGTATGGAGCTGGGGCTTGATTGAACTGTGGCATTGCTTGCCCAGTCATCATTTTAGCATGTACCCTATATGCATCTGATGTTCTTTCCTACATCAGCTCCGTAGTTTTGCAATCTTTATCGTCATGGCCTACTGACTTACAAAAGGTGCAATTTGAATTCTTCGAAACTGTCTGGTATTTTTGCATCATCATACAGTGATAAGGGTCATGACTCGGTTTCTTGCATATCTCGCACCATAATCCTCCCTGTGGTAGTAGATTTGGCATACCTATTTCCATATACTGCGCGAATGTGGGGCATTCATTCTTGTGGTGTCCTTTCGTCTTGCATGCGGTGCACCAAACGACTTCTCGTTTGTCCTTATTCTTATTCTGGTTTAGCTGAAATGTTAGATTCTTCAAATCCTCCTTCAATTCCTCAATAGTTGGGTCCGTCTGCTGGTATTGGTTCTCTTCTAGTTGCAAGGCTTCCTACAGAACCTCTACCTGCATCTAAATTATTATTTTTCGTAAGGGATATTTTAAGTGTGGGAGTAGTGAGTTGACAAACAGGTGTTGATGCTGCATCTTGGTCATAAGGTATTTTAGTTTTCCCTTTAGTCACTTGAATCTCTGGTTGATCTCCCATACAAACTCTCTTAGTTTCTATCTTTTCTCAATCATCTCGTTCATGTACTGATCCTCTGAGATCGACTTCTAGAACTCATTAATCTGTATCTTCTTAATGTCTGTCAGTGTTCTCATCATCCCAGGAGCATTGTTTGTGTCTAGACTCATGTACCAGTCTAATGCACGGTCTCTTAGCATAATTTCTAGTTGTGCAAGTTTGGTATCTTCATCAGTGATCTGTTTTTCCTCCCAGATCTTTGCACAGATGAACAAAAGATTTTTTGGGTCCTCTGCTCCTTCCCCTCGAAATTATGGTAATCTGATAGTGGGATCGTGTCCTGCCATTCTGAATACTGAACTACTTCTTCCTCTGCTTTGTGTAGATACTTGATTAGTGTTCCCTGAACTAGCTCATCCAGTTGTTGCTCCTAGTGTAGATGTACTTATTATTGTCAGACTTCCTTTGAACTCCGGTTGTCTAAACGGTGGTGTTCTCCTTGGTGTATTAGTCGCACATGGGTTTATGGGTTCCACACTGACATTAATATGGATAGGATGGTTGTCGTATCCTCCCGTTCTTGGGCCTCTCATCTTCCTCTCATATGTTGCGCGCAGGATTTCCTCAATCTTCTCCACACCCTAGAGATCCTCTACCTCTTCCTCATCTCTCTCCAAGCCTTCCCTCACGGATACAACTCTCTTCTTGGTATTCAACTAATATTTGTAGGCTACTCCTCTACGCATCATTCCTGATGATGCCAAGATCCACTTGAGCTAGTCGTCATCAATCATGATCGGGTCCAAGGATTAATCCTCCTCCTTCTTGCCTTTCTACTCACCTCCTTCCATTTATCCTCTCTCTGTCAGTGTTTCCCCCCTTCCCCCATGCGCAAAGGGAATTTTAGCTATCTAATTCCATTGTCATTACGCCTTTGTTATATAGCAGTATCTTAATAGAAGTATACAGGGATTGAATATACCTTCCTCGAGGTCCACGTATAAAAATTTTCTCTGTTGCGTTGTATGACTTCACTGTGTCAACTGCAAATTCGGTGATGAAGCCTGCCACAATACTGTCAAGCCAAAAGTCTATTGTGCATGTGAATTTGTTGTTCACCTGCTGTAACTACTCAATCTGTACCTAGGTCCAATCTAGCTGTCGGATCTGGTTCGTCGCATGGTTATCCTTCAACCTTAGTATCCATTCTTATAGTAAATGCCGAAAATCACAGAAAAAGACTTCATGTAAATCAGTAAATGCGTATTTATCCAGATATTTGTGAGGTGTGAGTCTAGCGTTTCTATTGTCTTTCTGGGAAAACTCTAGCTCTTTGGTTCTCAACCAACCTTCGATTTCTTCTTTCATGGAGTTCCAAGGTCTCAACATTTCCTTCTAATGGCTCATGGGTCTTCTTGTTTTGCTCATTCTTTTCTCGTTCAATCTATATCATCTACTCAGTTCTCTCTTGTTCCTTCTAACATGGCAACGGAACAATTTGTTAGTTTTTAACCACTTCCTCTTACTGTCTGAGTTATTGACCCAGGGTTCATGTCTTTCAGGTTTCCAACAAAGCCTCTAAAACTATCGGCCCTCCTGGTAAACCAGAAGGAAACACAGCTCACAGAGTGCATTACGCAGTCTCACTCGAGATAGATTTAAATGGGTGGTTGTAAGACTCAGGTGTTTATAGCCTAGGATTGAGTATGATATAGGGGTTGGTTAATATGAGCCATTTACTATGAATTGTGACTGCAATATACTAGTACTCACGGGGTTGCATCTATCCTTCACGGTTTATTTCCCCGAACAACAAAATCATATTCCACAACAATGCATTAACTCATTCATTAAGCATAACAATTAATTGCTAACAGTAAATAAAGATATGCATGCATTCATCACATTACACAGATATTACCATGGTTCACCCCCTCCTAGGCTATGTCCACAAAGATTTGGCTCTTGGCTCTTTTATTATGGTAG
Source organism: Picea engelmannii (assembly GCA_009831015.1). NCBI lineage: Eukaryota > Viridiplantae > Streptophyta > Pinopsida > Pinales > Pinaceae > Picea > Picea engelmannii. Next base: position 862,551 of record ML781831.1, read on the forward strand.
TTCTTCATCTCCAACGTCACGCACTTACAATTCCCTATGATGGGTAAGATCTGTATGAGGTGAACTAGATCGCACCAGGATCCTCAGCCTATGATCTAATCCTCAGATATTCCTCCTCTCCTCTGTTCTTAACTCGATAGATTACAAAATTGGTCCATAACCATATTACATAATGCATCAACTCGTACATAGCTATGCTAGAGAATTACAAAAACTGAACTAATACAAAAGAGAATCAACCTCTCTATGACACCTATGTATCTCTATTTATATATATCAATCTCTTAAGCCATTTACAATGTATTGCCAAAACCCTAACCCTACCGACACTAGGTCTTCCTCCCATGCACGTGTGTTGTTCTTCCTCCAGCTGTCATTTTCCTTGTGCATGCTTTCTTGCATGCACTCGTGTTGTGTTACCTTCCAGCTATTACTTTCGTTTTGCACGCTTTCTTCCCCACGATCATCCTTCTTTCCACTTCGTCCTAGTTCCAACAGGTCCCGTAAGGCACTCTTTCTACAAGTGCAACCAAACTTTGTTTCCCACCTGAAACTTATGTGGCACCCGGTGTTGATCATGGCACTACTTGTACTTGTCATTGGACTTATGTAGGATATCCTAAACCTGCTGGTGGATGCATTGGATCCACTCAATGAACCAAGTGGCTTTGTCAACTTCAGTTGTAGCAGGAGATGATTCGATCGAGGTGACCGCGAGGGGTAGTGAAACATCTATGTGACCCAATGGTTGGAATCCAAACCCCACTTGAAAGGGGTTGTGGTCGGTTCAGCTATGTAGGGCTCAGTTGTAGTTATGTTGAACATAGGGGATACTCTCATCCCATGTGAGAGGGTTCTTGGAATTATACATGTGTAGGATATGCACGATCATTCTATTTATGACCTCGGTTTGTCCATCTGTCTGGGGGTGGAAGGTCATGGATTTGGTGAGCTTGGTGTCCAGCAGTGACCAGAGGCTTGACCACAATGTGATAAGAAATCGATTGTCCCGATATGAGACAATGGTTTGTGGGATTCCAAAATGTACCCAGACTCGTTCAAAGAAGATCTTGGTAGTGGCCTCTGCTATGATGCTCTTCTTGCAGGCGGCCAGAATCACCATCTTAAAAACGTGATCCACAACCACAAAAACATAGTCATTTCCCCACTTGGTGGACGAGAGGCTCGACATGTAGTCCATTGAGATAGATTCCCATGGCCTATCAAGAGTAGACAAAGGGGTGTATAGGCCTTGTTTCTTTGTGGTCGGTTTGGTAATCACACAGGAAGTGCAAGACCTAATATACTTGTTGACCTCCTATCGAAGTTTCGACTAGTAGAAATGTTTCTGCAACATTTCCACTGTATTTTCAACGTCGAAGTGTCCTTCCACTCGACTGTAGTGGGATTCCCAAATAATCTTCACTCACTCGCTTGATGGAACGCAGATATGGCCAAGACGGCACAGCAACCCATCCTAAAGATGGAAATTAGTGACATATGAATTTGTACCCAACATTTGGTTGGTGGTGGTGAATTCTGAGTCGGTCTCATAGAGTTGGGGCCATCCAGAGGTCTCATGGCCGCAAGAGTCTAGCATCAGCGTAATTTTTGTGACTGGTGGTCTGCTGAGGCAATCAACAATGCAGTTGGTGCTTCCCGTTTTATACTTGATGTTGAGGTGGAATTGTTGCAAGTACGTGGACCACTTCTGATGATAGTCATTCTACAATTTTCCTTGTGTCTGCATGAACTGCAGTGGCTTATGATCAGTTTGGATAACTGTATCCTTCCTAAGAATGTAATGTCTCCACTAGTGGTAGGCTTGTACAATGGAGTACATTTATTTGTCGTAAGTAGGGTACTTACGAGCAACATCTGATAGTGTCTCACTATGATAGGCCACGGGGTGGTCGTGCTGAGTGAGAACAGTGCCCATAACATAGTATGAAGCATATGTCTCGATATCAAAGGGTTGTTGTAAGTTCATTAGTGAAAGTAATGGGACTGAGCACAAGCTCTGCTTCAAATCATCGAACACTTGTTGTTGGGACCGGCCCCACAAAAATTTCACCTTACCACCACCCTTGGTTACTTGGCTAAGGGCCCATGCAATATGGGAGAATCCCAACACAAACCTGCAATAGAAATTGGCAAGGCCCAAGAAGCTCTGAAGCTCATCGAGTGTGGTTTGGGTTGGCTAGTCACTGATGACCTGGATTTTGGCTAGATCCATATCTAACCCATGCTGATCAATGATGTAGACTAGGTAATGAATCATGTCCATGTCGAACGATAATTTTTCCAAGTTGGCGTAGAGATGATGTTGCCGCGAGGTGTGCAAAACCTACTAAATATGTTGCAAGTGTTCTACCCAATTCTTGTTGTAAATGAGGATGTCATCTAGATACACCACTACAAAAGTATTCGTGAATGGTCACAGGATATCATCCATCATCCTCATGCAAGTGGCTGGAGCATTTGTCAAACCAAAGGGCATGACCAACCATTCAATAAAACCTTCCTTTGACTTGAAGGTGGTCTTCCATACATTTGTTTTTTCTATCAGGACCTGGTGGTAGCCAGACTTCAGATCAATCTTACTGAATTATTTGGCCCCCGTGAGCTGATCAAGGAGGTTGTTGATTCAGGGAATCAGGTACCGGTTTCTGACTGTGATTTTATTCAGGGCCTGGTAATCAATGCAGAGTCTCCAGGTTCCATATTTCTTTTGTACCAACATGATTGGGCTCCCACAAGGTGATGAGATGGGACGAATGTGCCCCTTGTGGAGTAGTTTTTGGATCTGTCACTTGATCTCCTCATTCTCTAACTGAGAGCAGAGGTAGACTGTCCCATTTGGAAGCAATGTGTCAGTGGTTATATCGATGGAGTGCTTGACCTAATAGTGTAGAGGTACCCTGGTAGGTGAGGAGAATATATCTGAGTATTCTTCCACAACCTTATCCACTTGCTTCTACTATGTGGAGAGGTTGGTCGCGGAGACTTTAGATGTGGTTGCAATCTTTAGGTCATTTTGAGAGAGAATCATGAAGAAGAAAAACATCCCTGTCTGAGACATGACCTTTCTTCATTTCTTGCAGAGATCAAGGAAATAACATTGGGTGAGACTAGCTCAGGTATCCTGTATAATTTCTTGTTCAAAGTAATAATAACATTGTGAGGCCTAGACTCATATACAACATGACATTTTCATAAATATGGTTGGCCCAAAAGGACATTAAAAACTTCGAGAGGGGAAACATCACACAATACCTCATCTTTGAAGGGCTTGATGTCATATAACATGCGACATTGTTGGCTAACACGGATGTCGCTTCCTTGGTGGAGCCATCCGATGGTGTAGAGTTGCGGGTGCGGTGTTGTCGACATGGAAAGTCACATGAAAACCTATGTTGAGATGAGGTTCTTCTGGATACCTCTATCAATGATAAAGTGCAGCGGGGTACCCTTCACCCACATTTGTGAATGAAAAATGTGCTTGCCTTCCTCTGGCTCATCTGGTTCACTGGGATGGAGCTTGGTAGTAGCAACAGTAGAACTGGGTTCTGCATCAATGATCTATCTCCCCCTTTCTGGTTTTGACTCAGAGTCGAAACCTGGATCTGATTCAGAGGCTTTCACCTCAACCACTAGTTACTACTTCAAGTGGTAATCAGCAGTGTTATACCAAGGGCTCTTATGGAACTCGCACCACTTCCTGGTATCTTTCTATGTCTTTATGGTGTCCTTCTTTGCTTGTGGCCTAGACCGGTTGTCCTGAGGTTTTCCGTCTTTGATATGTCCTTTTCTCTGCATGTTGGGGCCACCCTTTGCTGTCTTTTGTTGTGAGGGGTTCCTAGGCCCAAATTGTCACGTATTTTGTTTGAGCTTCTGCTCTATTTTGACAACATATCGGTAGGCTGCGCCCAAGGATAAGATGTCCAAAAACTCCATTTCGGCCTGAATGTATCTATGCAGACCGTTGTGATACTTGAGCACTATATTTCTCTCAGAATATTTAATACCCAGCTTGGTGTGCAATTTCTGAAGATATTTGTGAACTTGGGCACCGCTTGGTCTCTTTCCTACTGTAGCATGGTCCATTTTGTGTACAAGTTGTCATAACTTCTAACAGGGTAGTATTGTTCCTTAATAGCATCCCTGAAGGACTCCCAGGCGACTATGACTATAAATAATGAGGGTTCCTCTATTTCCTTTTTCTCACAGAAAGATTCCCACCAATATTTGACATGGGGGACGACTTTGAGGAGCGCAAAATTAATCTTTTCTCTATTCAAGAAGTTATGGACAAAGAAATAACCTTCTATAAAATTCAACCATTTGGCTACCTCGTCTGCTTCTATTTGACCTTCAAATATAGGAATATCGAAGTTGATGTGTACCTTGAAGGGGGAAGCGCCTCCATTTGAGGAAGATGTGTTGCATGTTGGTAGTCGTCGAAGGATTTGCGCAAAACTATCCATCATCTTGTTCCTCTATTGCATGAGGGCTTCCTCGAGCAACATTTTGAAGGGATATCATGTCTCATCATCTTTCTTTTCTTCTTCCATGAGAGGTCATTTGGGCGTGCGAGAGATCTTTTCCTCAATAGAAACAAGCTTGAGAGCCAATTCTTTGTACACTGACCTCGTTGGGGACATGCATTAAGAACGACAAAGAGAAAACCGCTCTGATATCACTAATCCATAATATATTTGCAAAACAAAATGAATACAGATTATTATCAAAAGATTCTTAACACAAAATAATAGATATACAGTAAAATTGGTTTCTATTCAATAAGGAAATAAGCTAAAACTATAAAATGCAGCGAAAACAAGTTTGCTAGAATGGTGGCGACTTATCTCTGAGAAGAGATGTGATGGCTACGCTCATTCGCAAGAATATGATTACAATGAGGCTCTAAAGACATTTTTACAATAAACAGGAATGTCAAAAACCATAGACATCTAGAAAACCTAACCCTAGGAGATGAAGCGCCAAAAGTCATCTGGGCCCCGTTTGGGTAAGATAGTACATCAACTTTCTGGGGTCGTAACTTTTGCATACGATCTTTGTTTTAGGTGCACAATAGCCCATTGGAAAGGTCTATCTGAGGACTACACATTTTGTTTCTATCTATCAAAGGTCATATTGACTATGGCAAGCCCTAAAAAAATATTTTTTAGGGCCTCAAAACAGCCCCACAAGTCAAGGACCCGAAAACTAGGGAAAAAACTACAAAACTAGAAATTTACCAAAATGAGCTAGTTGGAATAGATGGGAGACCATCGACATCCATCTGGATCATCCTCAAAATGTTTAAATCTTTCAAATACTTCAGTTTTCTTCCTAAGTAAATAAATCCATTTATTCCACGAGAATTCGTATATAAATGAGACATAATACGTCTATATTGTTGCACGAAATTGCAAGTAACCAACGCTCCCCACGTGTATCACAAAAAGGGACTAACCACCTCTCATGGATCCTTGAATACTGGCGGTGATGACTTTACCAATCACCCATGGGTTTTGGTCTAATGGCAGTCATACTACTGCAAAAATGGTATCAGAGCTAGAGGTCATGAGTTCGATACACATTTTTCTCGCGTTGAGGGGGAGATTGTTGCACGAAATTGCAAGTAGTCAGTGCTCCCCACGTGTATCACAAAAAGGGACTAACCGCCTCTCATGGATCCTTGAATACTGGCGGTGATGAGTTTACCAATCACCCTTGGGTTTTGGTCTAACGGCAACCGTACTACCGCAAAAACCACCTTCCAGTCACACAGGCACCGACCTGTATAACAGAGAACAATAGTTCTCCCTTGCACCACCTTGCCACCCTAGTTTTTCTGGCTGTAACTAGATGGAAGCTACAAATCCATGTGTTCAAGCACCCACTTGAAACTCTGAGGAAACAAATCCTCCCTAGCACCTCCCAACCACCCTGAAATATAACTCTTTGTCTTTTACAGCTTTATCACAGTGATACAACATTTATCTATGGCTTACTAGTCTCATCATTGTTCTGCTACACTACTCTTCTCTGCCTGCATCAGTGTCTATCTCCTCGTGTCTGCTATGCTTTTTTTTATTCTCTTAGATATGATTTTTTGTTCCTTGCTTCTTCTCCACTTCAGCTCCTGCACACCGCATGCTTCTACCCAAATGAATCACACTCAATAGTCGTGCCCATCTCTTCTTTGTTTTGCGTTTTTATACTCTTTGTGCACCTTCTTCATACTTCATGCTCAATACCTCTACATGCTCTTCACAGCGTCACTATTCTGCCCTTCCGATTGTTCACCGCAGATCTTCCTTTCTCCTTCATAGCTCAACAGTAGAATAACTTCACTTCTCTATTCTGCATGTTTTTCTCACGTCAAGTCATCTCCTGATCATCATGACAACTCTTCAAATTCTCTAGCGGTTCTGTTTCCTATGAGTTCATCACCAGTGGTCGTTATACTGAGATTCCTTAGCTTCTCTGGCAGACGAGACTCTTCATCTTCTATGTCAATTACAGTCAATCGGTTTTGGCTCCTTTGGCTCCTATGCCCCTTCCTTCTTGTGACCGCTGGTTGTGACCTGGGTCCAATCACTTCGGGACTTTGCATTTCGGGTCATCTATCATGATTCACTCTGACTCTCCCAACTCTTGATCTCTTGAACTCTGAAGTGGAGCTTATCTATGTGCTAGCTATTCCCTAGATATGACCTTGGGCGATGAGTTCATGTGACCACACGATTGCGGGTGGGTCTATAGGCGGTTTGAGGACAACCCACTTTTTTCCCCATAATTCACTATGAGCCTCCATGCGTCCTTTCTCCAAAATCATGGTTTCAATTGAGGCCCGCTTACGAAAAATTAAGGCTCGAGCATGTTCTGGCTCTGTAATGGAGCACAACTGTTGATCTCATGATCTTGACGGTGCTCTTAAATGGACTGTTCAGATATGTCCTCTTGAGTCCACAGACAATATCTCTCCTTCCTCCATCAACAGATGAGGTTTCCTTCGTGATCTGGGCTCTGGGAGATTCAACTCTCAAACCTTGTTGCTACTAACTGGATATCTTCCAGAATGGAAGATCTACTGACATATATACTCTTCAATCAACGACTCTGCCTTCTTTTCTTTGTCCATGCGCAATCCTTGGTCTCAGGGATCAGATGACACGTGTCCTTCCAAACCAATGGACGAGATCGATTTCGTAATCTGGGCTCCGGGAGTTTCAATTCTCAAGTTCTCATTTTCTCCTAGACAATTTTACCCGGAGTCCACAATCCAATGATTCGTGTCCCTCTCTAATCCATGGCCCTCGTTCACTTCGGGACTTCGACACTTCGAAAATCTCAAACCTTTCTCCTTCACATTTTCCCATAGATGACAATATACTAATGCGTGTACTCACTAACGTAGTCTACCACCTATCCTTGCTGACATGATCTGCCACGATCTAACGGACATTGTCTGATCTCCAGATCTGACGGTTGATGGAACTTTGCATTCCAGGGATTTCAAATTTCAAACTTTCCTGAGTGCAAACTCCTCTCATCTCTATATCCGAAGTGAATGTTGTTTGTTTGATCAGGATCTTGGATCAACGGCTCGATCTTTCTGCGATGCAACTTTGCAAGATTATCTTGTCCTTCCACTTAAAATTGATCCAACGGTTGTGATCAAATCATGACTTCGCATTTCGGGTGTTTGAACATGAGCCAACCCTGACTCTTCCAACTCGCGATATCCAAAATACTCTAGATCAATGGCCCATAACCCTCTGTGATCCAACAGTCCAGATCTTATCGGGACTTCACGTTTCATGAAGTTGGAGGACTACTCACCTCTGACTTTTCTAGTTTTTGAGTTAGCGAAATGTTGATATCTCGCCATGTGTCCTCTGGATCCAGCGGATCATATCTCATCGTGATTTTTCATTTCATGGAGTTGGAGGGTGGCTCTCGGCCTTATCCTCTTTGCATTTATACTGGATCCGATGGTTGTTGATCCTCGACGCTCAGATCCAATGGATTAGATTTGTACTTCTCCTCTGTTCTTCCTCCGGTCACTGGACTCTGATCTAACAGACATCGAGTATTCTGGATTGGTGATCCAACAACCACTGTCGCTCCTCCTCCTGAGCTTTGTCTTTCTCAAATCTCTAAGTGTCTAAAGGTCTTGAACTTTTCTCCTCCTATGAGTCCTCCTCTTGGACCTCGACTACACTTCTGGAGAGCACAAATTGCTATCTCTTCTGAGCTTTGGTATCTTCATATTGTTCACTCTTCCTCCTGAACTTATGCTTTCCCTGTTTTCCATCATTGTTTCTTTCCTTGCTTGTAAACATACCATCTTCATTGTTGTTCTTGCCATCAATGACAAGCACATTCTTCCTATAAACATGCCAACAATATCCCCCTTTGGCATTGATGGAAACCTTGAAGGTTGCACTATTCTCCAACTATAACATCTGGACCACTCCTTTTCTCCCCCTTTTACATCAATGTAAAAGAAAACATGCTCCACGTAAGTTGTTGTAGTATTTTTCAGAGGTATCAAATATTCAACCAATACATACTCCCCCTGATAGGATGGACTCTCTTAGGTTGATAGTGGGGTCGTGCCCAACTTATGGCATAGATTGTAACACACTATTTCCCCCAGTCTGTAAATATAACTATATTGGCCAAGAACTACGGGAAACTCGAAGGTGTGAATGTTTGGTTTGATGGACCTTTGTATAAAAGGTCGATGAATGTAAATTATGTTATGAATATGTGTTGCATGACTGCTGGGAAGGGGATGTGATAAAAGAGACCATGATGGCTAATGAAAAGGTGGTGGAAGGGACTCGAAATGGTTGCGTTAAATTCCACTGAACCAGTACCTTACTGGTTTTTACTTGCTCAAGAACAAAACAAATCTCTGACCTAGGAATGAATTTCCTTCAGAATGGTAGGTGGGGAGGCTCCTCAAGAGTTAATGAGGGGATGGGGTGAACCTCCCATCCATAAAAGCTCGCATACCTGACCAGGGACAAGAAATTCATGCCACAAACAATCTTGCAAGGGGATGCAAGAAATAAAGCGTGGGTGTGGGAAAAGGGGAAGTAGAGGAGATTGTAGATGGGAATCAGAGGAAATTGCAGAGGAGAACCTCAACTCCTAGATCAAGATAGGAGAAGGAGAGTAACCTTCTTCCTCGTGTATTTTCTGTATCGGGAAAAGGAGAGTAACCTTCATCCCTAACTTTCGTTGAGATGGAAGTAAGAGATGGAATCTCAGAGCATTGTGGCCTAAGCTCGGGGGTGGCCAGTGATAAATCTGTTTGGAGTGACTGAGCCTATGGTTGGGTGGAAACGAGCACTCCTCTCAGAAGTCGCATCACACCTTGTGGTTCTGATAAGTGTTTTATGCCTTGTATTTTGAATTGAATATCATGGATACGTGCTCATGTTTATAATCCCATAAATGGTTTATGTATGTTATGATTTCCTGGTATTTTAGATTGGAAATAATTAATGCATCTGTATACTTATATGCCACAGTTAGTTTCTGTATAAACTAAGTAAGTATGGAGCATGAGTCTGTTCCACTGAGAATCATCTCATTTGCTTGATTCTCGTGATGTCCTGGTTTAACCCCTTGAAATCACCTTCCCTAGGGAATTGCATCATGTCTCAGAGTTAGAGTAAGCTCCTTGGTATGGCTACCACTACAGTAAGCCCACAAGGTTACCCTGCCTTGGTGTCATAACTCATAAGTCAGTTAGTTAGGAAGGCACTTCATTCAAGTCAATAGCCTAGGGACTTTGAAAAGTACCCAAGCCCTTATCCAGAAACCTGACTAAGATTAGGGATAATTTCCCAAGAACCATCTAAAGGTTCATGCGTCCCCAGTTTGGTAACCCTATGCAAGAAGGGTTAGCTCTCGAAGATTTTGGGGTCATGGGAGTTTGAAGCTCCGAGAGATTGAATTTTGTTACCCAAGTGTAGAAAGGATAGAGAGTCCAATTATCGAAAGGGAGTATCTTTTCATTTGGTAGAAGAACAGACGAGATCCTTTCGGAAGTATCCTAGGTCTGTTAGGACCAATGGATCTAGAGGAGGAGCATAGGTGTTAACTCCTTGACCCATTTCAGTCTTCGCAAGTAGCAATGGAATCAGGGCCATAGGTCCCAAGATCCATCGGGAGCTACCTTAACAGTCGATCTTAACCCTTGTGTAGGCAGGAGAGTGGACTCGTCAAAGTCCTGAAAGTCCTGAAGTGATCGGAACCGTCCACCGATAGAAGACACATGGAGAAGGATCAATGTTTCGCTGACCTGTTGCTGAAGGAAGTCAAAGGGTAAAGTTTTGTGAACTCGTGAGACCCAAACTCATGATATGATATGAACCATAGGATCACAGGGGGGCCATGACTGTTGATCTGGGTGTAGGGATATGAGGATTTCAGGGTTCGAGATTTAGAAAGATAGGCATTGGTTGTGTTCCAACTTCGTTAAACGCAAAGTCCTGATGAGTTTGGAATATTAAGCCCTCGGTTGTGACGAATGGTCATGTGGGCGAAAGATTAAGGAAGGAGCTACCAAAGACCAGGATTTTGAGGAACGAAGAGTCAGAGATGGCTCACGTTCATTATCCCAATACGCGAAATCATGACACGATCACAGTCGTTGATCGAGGGGATAGCACAGGACCGTATATCTGACCTTGGACAGAAACTGGAGATCGGGAATTCAGGAAGCAGGAGTCAGGGTTGACTTGCTTGCAGAAGTGTCGAAGTCCTGAAACACGAAGATCATTTTTATAGGCGTGTGGTCACAACTTGTGGTTGCATAGGTGAAGCTCACACCTTGGGCATGTTCACGTTGATGGGGTTTCAATAGGGCTCGTGGATTAGATATTAGGATTTCAATAGGAAATCGAAGAGCTAATCCAGCTCTTGAATGAGAAATTTTATTTAGTTCTCGCTCAAAGCGTGGGGGTGTTACAAATTGGTATCAAAGCATGGTTACAACACTCGGCATGTTTGGGCTCATGGGCGAGAACATTAAGAGGCAACATCTTACCTTACTCCCTTTACTAAAAAGGTTGGTTAAGCCCTTATTATAGAAAGAATGACAACCTACTGTTTTGTGTGTATGCATTACTGTTGTGTGTGTAGGAAATTAAGAAATGTGAATTAAGTGTTCGTTGTGAATGAATATAATGTTGGCTAACAACAAGTGTTTTATCTACATGCAAGTAGACAATCAACCAAGGTAAACTGCAGACATATAGAATGGCGACGTGCCACGAAATGGGGGATGGCTCCCACAATAGAGACAAAGAGTTTGACGAAAGGAGGGTGGTAAAGAGCCCTCTGGATCTAGCTGACACTGTGCGGAGTCTCATGGTCAAACTACAAAGTTTCAAGGCTGACAATGAGAGGTTGATAAAAGAGAAAGAGAAGCAAATGGTAATTAATGCAGTCTTGCTGCAAAGTTTATCCGACATATAAAGACAATTGCAGTATGGACCTGACACCAGTCACGTGGACCGACGACAGGAAAAGAGGTGTCAAATTCCACCTGAGATACAAAAAAATGGCCACACTAGGTAGATCACCTCGAGAAAGGTCCACCCCGAAGATAGGGGACAAGCGTTGGACGATTCCTCTGGAAAGGAAACTGGGGACTCGAAGGGATCTTCTAGTAGCAAAACTAGTTCACATTCCCGAAGAAAACAGAATAAATGAAAGCATTCCAAAAGTCATAATCTCGAAGAATTCAAGAAGGCCAAACCACCCTCTTTCGACAATGAGATAAAGAGGGGAGAGGAAGCGGAGGCCTGGCTACTTGGACTAAAGAAGCATTTCAGAGTCCATGACTTCTCAGAAAACTTGAAGGCTCGAGTAGCCACTTTCAACCTGAATGGTAAGGCTTCCATTTGGTGGGAAGACCTTAAGAATGTGAAAGGGATTCATGAAGAAGACCTATCTTGGGAACGATTTGAAAAATACTTCAGGAAGAAGTATCTGTCAAAAAAGTATTTCGACGACAAGACTAAAGAATTCTATGAACTCAAGTTGGGGCAACTCACTGTAGAGGAATATGTCAGCAGATTCCTTGAGTTGTTGAGGTATGTACCCTACATAAAAGAAGAAAAGGAAAAGGTGCAACGATTCATCAGTGGGCTACCTAAGGACTATCAGAATAGGATTGAGTTTGATGAGACAAGGACCCTAGAAGACACTATCCGAAAGGAAATATATTGTTATGAATAGTTTGGGCTTCGGACAGAACCTCGCGAAGGCTGGAAGCAGAAGAATAGTTCAGGATTCCAGAAAAAGGGGTTTAAATCCCCAAGATTTAAAAACTATAAGTATTCAAGGATGAGCTTTCCGACCTGAAGTGTACACCAATAGAATTTCCCCTCCCAGAGTAGAAATAAACCTTTTGGATCAACCCTAGGAAACACTGATAACCCAAAGAAAGAACCTTTGAAATGTTGGGGTTGTGGAAAAGAACATCTACTGAGGGACTTCTCGTACCGACAACACAACAATAGGAGAATTTACAATGTCCAAGAAGCTACCACCATCAATAACATGGCCACAAGCATGTCGCGAAGTTATGCAGCCGTGGACTATAAACAAGCTGACCACCAAGCTTCAGTGGTGGAGATGGAAGGTATGATCACCGACCATCTAGTGTCTATTCTAATTGACCCTAGTTAAAATTTGAGTTATATAGATCCTTAGGTTGTTGATAAGTGTAAATTACAACCACATAAACATGCCAAGGCATGGTTGGTACAGTTAGCCACTAGCACCAAAAGAAAGGTGGCGGAGTTCATACCAGTTTGCCAATTCACTATGGGTGGATTCCCCACCCAAGCAAACCTTAACATACTACCCCAAGGATCGTATGACCTGTTGATTGGTATGGACTGGCTAGCCACATATAAAACCAGACTAGATTGTTACGATAAAACCTTAGAATGTGTAAGTGAAGAAGGGAGAAGGATAACCATTCAAGGGATCCAGAAACCTGTCTCAATGAGATGAATATCATCCCTTCAAATGAGAAAGTATTGCAAAAAGGGATGTCCACTATATGCGATACAGGTGTTGAAATCAGTTGAGGATGATAGACCAAGCCTCAAAGACCACCCCATACTAAGATAATATAGATATTTGTGTCTAGAAGAGGTATCGGGTCTACCTCTGAGAAGGGACATTGACTTCTTGATAGAACTTGCACCAAGAGCAATGCCAGTGTCTAGGACACCCTACAGGATGAGCACACCCGAGCTAGTTGAGATTAAATTAAAATTAAAAGAAATGATGGACAAAGGCTGTATCCGGCCCAGCGTGTCTCCATGGGGAGCACACACCCTGTTTGTGAAGATGAAAGATGGTACCCTCCGACTATGCATAGATTATAGACAACTCAATAAGGTAACCATAAAGAACAAGTACCCCCTATCCAGGATCGATGACTTATTCGATCAATTAGGAGATGCTTCCATATTCTGAAAGATTGACTTGAGATCTGGATACTATCAAGTCCGAACCAAGGGTGAAGACATCCACAAAACCACCTTCAGGATGAGATATGGTCACTACAAGTTTGTGGTAGTACCATTTGGATTAACCAATGCCCCTGCCACTTTTATGTGCTTGGTGAACAATGTGCTCAGAAAGTTCCTAAACAAATTTGTATTGGTTTTTATTGACGATATTTTAATCTACTCCAAGAATAGAGAGGAACATAAGGAACATCTTAGACTTGTGCTTCAAGTGCTAAGAGAACATCATCTCTATGCCAAATTTAGCAAGTGTGATTTTTTTCAGAAGAAAATACATTACTTGGGCCATGTCATATCTCAAGAAGGGGTAATAGTAGACCCTAACAAGATAAGGTCTATCATGGAATGGCCTACCCCAAAGGACGTTTTGGACATCAAATCATTTATGGTCTTAGCAGGATACTATACGAGATTTATAAAAGGATTCTCCAAGAATTGTTGTCCAATCACTGCCCTCCAGAAGAAGGGAGTTGAATTCATGTGGACACAAGAATGTGGAAAGATTTCAATCCATGAAATACCTTCTGACCCATGCACCCATGTTGAAGATAGTTGATCCTGAAAATGACTTCCTCATATGCACAGATGCCTGCAAGGAAGGGCTCGGAGGATTCCTTATGCAAGAAGGAAGCGTAGTATGCTATGAATCCCAAAAATTGAATGAGCACAAAGTCAACTATGTGACCCATGATCTAGAGTTGGTCTCCATATTGCACGACTTGAAAATGTGGAGGCATTACCTCCTGGATAGGAAATTTGTACTTATGACAGACCACTATGGATTGTGACACTTGTTTGACCAACCAAAACTCAATGCTAGACAAGCTAGGTGGATGTCCCTCCTTAGCGAGTTTGATTTCAAAATCAAACATATCTAAGGAAAGGAAAATAAGATGGTCGATGCCCTTAGCATAAGTATGAAAACAATTCACCTGGTAGCGGTGAGCAACTGTGAGACGAATGTCAAGGAAAGAGTCAGGAATGCACAAGAAGAAAATTCTTTTTTCCAGACTGTGACCTCGTACCTAGAGCAAGAACCCGCAGGGATAAATTATGAAGGCTACCAGATGCTAGATGGAGGTCTGCTAACTTACTGAAGAAGATTGTATATTCCAGATTGTGATGAATTGAAGAGGTTCATAATGGATGAACTACATAAAATACCATATACTGGTCACCCAGGATACCAATAGATGATCACGGCCACCAGGAAACAATTCTATTGGCCCAGATTGAAGAAAGACATAGCGAAGTATTTATACAAGTGTATAGAATGACAACAAGTTAAAGCAGAACACTGGCACCCGACATGATTATTACAACCTCTACCAATCCCGGAATGGAAATGGGAGACCATCTCCATGGATTTCATCACCGGATTACCAACATCAGCCTAGTAGAATGATGCCATCATGGTAGTGGTGGATAAATTGAGCAAGTCTGCTCATTTTGTTCCCATCAAATCAACTTGCAAGGTAATATATATCGCCAACATATTCATGAAGGAGATATTCATACTACTTGGCATGCCTAAGGATATCGTGTCTGATAGAGACACAAAATTTATAATTCAATCTTTTGGAGATCCTTGATGGCTAGCCTGGAGACCAAATTATTGTTTATCATAGCTTATCATCCTCAAACTGATGGATAGACAGAAAGAGTGGACCAAATAATAGAATACATGCTAAGGATGCATGTAATGCATCAACCTAAAAGGTGGGAATATTACCTGCCACTGGTGGAATTTGCCTACAACAATGGCTACCAAGAATCACTGAAGATGAGTCCTTTCGAAGTCCTCTATGGTAGGTCGTGAAACACTCCAGTCAGTTGGAGTAATCCCATAAACAAAATTACTATTGGATATGGCATGTTGAAAGAAATGGAACAACAAGGGATTCAGATAAAGAAAAATCTGAAAATCGCTCAGAATAGACAGAAAAGTTACGCTGATAGAAAGAGAACCCCCAGAGAATTCAATACGACAGATCACGTCTATCTCATAGTTAGGCTCAGAAAGAGTTCCCTGAGGATGGGAGATTGTGCCAAGTTGGCACCTCGGTATTTTGGACCCTTTGAAGTTATAAATAGAGTGGGACCTATAGCCTATAGGCTAGCACTCCCTCCCACAGTAAAAGCACATAATGTTTTCCATGTTTCATTGTTGAAGAAATATGTACATGATTATAATCATATAATTGTCTGGTCTGTGATCTAGGTGGAATCAGAGGGAGAATTCCTTCCAGAACTTCAATGCATACTAGACAGGAAGGAAACCCCACTTAGGAACCAAACAATTGCACAGGTCAAGGTGTAGTGGAAACACTTTGGACCAGATGAGGCTACGTGGGAAATGGAAGATGCCATGAAATAGGAATTTCCGATTTTGTTTACTTATGTACATACATGACATGTTCATAGATAGAACATCGAGGATGATGTTCCTTTAAGGGGGAGTGAATTGTAACACCTTGTTTCCCCCAGTCTGTAAATATAACTATATTGGCCAGAAACTATGGGAAACTCAAAGGTGTGAATGTTTGATTTGATGGATCTTTGTATAAAAGGTCGATGCATGTAAATTATGTTATGAATATGTGTTGCATGACTGCTGGGAAGGGGATGTGATAAAAGAGACCATGATGACTAATGAAAAGGTGGTGGAAGGGACCTAGAACGGTTGCGTTAACTTCCACCGAACCAGTACCTTACTGGTTTTTACTTGCTCAAGACAAAAACAACTCTCTGACCCAGGAATGAATTTTCATCGGGATGGTAGGTGGGGAGGCTCCTCAAGAGTTAATGAGGGGAAGGGGTGGACCACCCATCTGTAAAATCTCTCAAACCTGACCATGGACGGGAAATTCACGCCACACGCAATCTTGCAGGGGGATGCAAGAAAGAAAGCATGGGAGTGGGTAGAGGAGATTGCAGAGGGAAATTAGAGGAGATTTCAGAGGAGAACCTTAGCTCCCAGATCAAGACAGGAGAAGGAGAGTAACCTTCATCCTCGTGTATTTTCTATATCGAGAGAAGGAGAGTAACCTTCATCCCTAACTTTCATTGAGCTAGAAGTAAGAGATGGAATCTCAGAGCATCGTGGCCTAAGCTTGGGTGTGGCCAGTGATAAATCCATTGGGAGTGACTGAGCCTATGGTTGGGCGGAAACGAGCACCCCTCTCAGTAGTCACATCACGCCTTGTGGTTCTGATAAGTGTTTTATGCCTTGTATTTTGAATTGAATATCATGGATACGTGCTCATGTTTATATGCCCATAAATGGTTTGTGTATGCTATGATTTCTTGGTATTTCATATTGGAAATAATGAATGCATGTGTATACTTATATGCCATAGTTAGTTTCTGTATAAACTGAGTAATTCTGAAGCATAAGTCCATTCCACTAAGAAACATTCCATTTGCCTGATTCTCATGATGTTATAGTTTAATCCCTCGAAAGCACCTTCCCCGGGGAATTGCATCATGTCTCAGAGATGGATTAATCTCCTTGGTATGGCTACCACTACGGTAAACCCATGAGGTTACCCTACCCAGGTGTCATAGCTCATAACTCAGTGAGTTAGGAAGGCACTTCATTCAAGTCAGTAGCCTAGGGACTTTGAAAAGTACCCAAGCCCTTATCCAAAAACCCGACTAATATTAGGGATAATTTCCCCAAAACCATATGAAGGTTCATGTGTCCTGGGTTTAGAAACCTTGTGCAAGAAGGGTTAGCTCTCGAAGATTTTAGGGTCATGGGAATTTGAATCTACGAGAGATTAAATTTCGTTACTCAAGTTCACAAAGGATAGCGAGTCCAATTATCGAAAGGGAGTATCCTTTCATTTGGTAGATGAACGAACGAGATCCTTTCGGAAGTATCCCAGGTTTTTTAGGACCAATGGATCTAGAGGAGGAGTGCAGGCGTTAACGCCTTGACCCCTTTCAGTATTCACAAGTAGCTATGGAATCGGGGCCATAGGTCCCAAGATCCATCGGGAGCTACCTTGATCATCGATCTTAACCCTTGTGTAGGTGGGAGAGTGGACTCGTCAAAGTCCTGAAAGTCCCAAAGTGATTGGAACCGTCCATCGGTAGAAGACACGTGGTGAAGGATCAATGTTTCACTAACCCACTGCTGAAGGAAGTCAAAGGGTAGAGTTTTGTGAACTCGCGAGACCCAAACTCACGATATGATATGAACCATCGGGTCACAGAGGGGCCATGATCGTTGATCTGGGAACAGGGATATTGGGAGTTTGGGGTTTGAGCTTTAGACAAATAGGTGTTGCTTGTGTTCCAACATCGCGAAACGCAAAGTCCTAACGATTTTAGAATATTAATCCCCCGATCGTGACGAATGGTCATGTGGGCGGAAGATTAAGGGAGGAGCTACCAAAGACCGAGATTTCAGGGAATGGAGAGTCAGAGATGGCTCACGTTCATTATCACGATACATGAAATCACGACATGATCATAGCCGTCGATCGAGGGGATAGCACAGGACTGTATATCTAGCCTTGGACAGAAATCGAAGACCAGGAATTCGGGAAAAACAAGAGTTAGGGTTGACTCGCTTGCAGAAGTACCGAAGTCCCAAAATGCGAAGCACCTTTTTATAGGTGTGTGTTCACAACCTGTGGTCGCATAGGTGAAGCTCGCGCCTTGGGCATGTTCACATTGATGGGGTTTCAATAGGGCCCGTGGATCAGATATCGAGATTTCAGTAGGAAATCGAAGAGCTAATCCGACTCTTGAAAGAGAAATCTTATTTAGTTATCGCTCAAAGCATGGGGGTGTTACATAGATACTCAAACTGATCTTGTGCAAGCGGTTTAGTGAAGATATCATCAATATGATCTTTGGATGGAATATAATTCAAAGAAACCACATATTTGGTTACCTGTTCCCTCAAGAAGTGATACTTGATGGGTATATTTTTGGTCTTGGAGTGAAAGACAGGATTCTTTGACACACTAATTGCACTGGTATTATCACAATGGATTGGGATCGGTGCAGTATAATTTACCTCCAGGTCTACAAGTGTCTAAATCATCCACAACACTTGGGTACAGCAGGTGGCAGCTGCAATGTATTCAGCTTTTGTATTTGATAAGGAAATGGAACCTTGATTCTTGCTCAACCATGATACAAGGGAATCTCCTAAGAAGAATGCACCTCCACTCTTGCTTTTCCTTTCATCCACGCAGTTATACCAATCAGCATCTGAATAGACTGATAGTTGAAAAATTTTTATTCCTAGGATACCATAGGCCATAGTTCATTGTTCCTTGCAAGTATCTAAATATTCTTTTCACGGCTAACAAATGACTCTGTTTAGGTGCAGCCTGATACCTTCCTACCATTCCAACAGCATGCATTATGTCTGGACAAGATGTTGTGATATGCAATAGGTTGCCTATCATAGGCCTATATGAACTCTGATCAACATAAGGTGAATTATCATCCTTGATTAACTTACATCCAGTGACCATAGGTGTTCTCATAGGTTTAGAATCTTCCATTTAAAACCTTTTCAACATTTCTCTTAGATATTTTTCTTGAGAAAGAAATATTCCTTCAGACCTCTAAGTAATTTGTAGGCCAATAAAAAATGACAGTTCCCCTATCATAGACATTTCAAATTCATATTGCATGGCAGAAGCAAACCATTATACCAATGAAGCATTATTATTGTCGAAGATGATGTCATATACATAGACCAACACAATGAGCAGATCATTACCCTCTGTTTTGATATACATATTTTTGTCAAGTGTTCCTCTCTTGAACCCTTTGTCTTGTAGATACGTATCCAGTCTATGATACCAAGCACGAGGAGCTTGTTTCAACCCATATAAGGCTTTCTTTAGCTTGTAGACAAAGTCAAGGTTATCTAACAGTTGAAAACCTTTTGGTTATTCCATATAGACTTCTTCTTTTAGATCTGCATTTAGAAAATCTGACTTGACATCCATTTGATAGACTTTAAACTATTTATGACAAGCATAGGCAAGAAACATTCTAATAGCTTCTAATCTTGCTACAAATGAAAATGTTTCATCAAATTCCAGTACTTCTATTTGAGCATATCCTTTGCAGACCAATCTACCCTTATTTATTACAATATTTCCTTGCTCACTCATCTTATTTTTGTAGACCCATTTGGATCCTATTACATTTTTATTTGTTGGCCTAGGAACGAGTTCCCAAGTGTCATTCTTTTCAATCTAGTCCAGTTCCTCATTCATTGATTTTAACCAATTTACATCTTCACTAGCTTCATTGAAGTTCTTGGGTTCCACCATGGATATGAAGGCCATATGTGATTGCTCGGTGTCTTTGATTATCCTTCTCCTGGTTTATACACCTTTGTCTTTCTCACTAATTATCTGACTTTCAGGATGATTCTTTTGAGTAATTCTGGAGGAAGGATTTGATGTTGATTGTTTTCCTGACTCTTCTTGTCTGGGTGTCTCTTCTCCATTTGATTCTTGGACCTGTTCATCTTTAGTTTCAGCTATGTCCTCTGTAGTAGGCTCAATATTTCTCACCTYTCTTTCTGGGACTCCTTCATCAACCTTTARGTCAATRCAATCAACTAATTTATGCAACCTTTTATTAAAGCATCTATATCCTTTACTATTGGTAGCATATCCTAAGAAGATGYCTTCATCAGCCCTGTCATCATACTTKYCAAGGTTTTCATTATTATTMTTTATGTAGCACTTACTCCCAAAGACTTTGAAGTGTTTGATTGAAKCAGGTCTTCCATACCATAGTTCATAAGGTGTCTTGTCACTATGTGGTCTGAGGTGGGCCTTGTTAAGAATATGGACTATTGTGTGTATTTCCTCTACCCARTAAGTTTGACCAATGTTCTTCTCATTCATCATTGACCTGGACATTTGYTGAATTGTTCTATTTTKCCTCTCAACTACTCCATTTTGTTGTGGAGTTCCTAGGATTGTGTATTCCCTCTTGATCCCATGTTTATCACTRWGTTCCTTGAAATCACTTGACATAAATTCTCCTCCTCTGTCTGATCTTACTGCCTTTAACCTCTTGCCTGTTTGATTCTCAGTTAAAGCCTTAAATATTTTAAATTTCTCAAATGCTTCATCTTTTTCTTTGAGAAAAGCAACCCAAGTCTGGAGTAATCATCAATGATCAGCATAAAGTAGTTTTCCTTCCTTGTGCCTTCCTATCTTGATGGTCCACATAAATCCATATGAACTAATTGGAGTGGTTTCTTTGTTGAAGTAGAGCTCTTGGATTTAAATTGTGTCCTGGTTAGCTTTCCTACTTTGCAGGGTTTACACACAGAGTCTTGTGGCTTTGATATTCTTGGAAGATCTTTTACTGCCTCAAGATTTTTGAGCTTGATTAAGTGGTCAAAGTTTATATGTCCAAGTATCCTATGCCATAACCAGATTTCATCATGTTTTCTTAGATGACACTCTTCTTTATCTTCTTTCAGCACATACACATTATTTCTATCCTTATGCCTTTAGCCACCACTTGTCATGAGTTTACAGACTTTATCTTACAATCCTTGGAAGTGAACACCACTTAACATCCTCTGTCACACATTTGACTTACACTGAGAAAATTGTGTTTCATCCCATCTAGAAGGAGAACATCATGGGATTTTCCTTTACCATTACTCAAACTCACCATCCCTTTACCCTGGATTTTACCTAGTTCATCATTTCCAAAGGTCACATTTCCTGTTTTTCTTTTACTTATAGACAAAAACTTATCCTTGTCTCCAGTCATGTGCTTGGAACATCCATTGTCTATATACCAGGGGTCTTTTTGTTTTTGAGATGAAAGTACTAGACCGCATTTTTCACTGTCTTTCTTTTTCCATGTGTTGGCATTTCTATCTAAAGGATTTATCCTTGGATCTACTTTGTACTTCTTCAAATGGCAGTTTGTAGCTTTGTGGTCGAAGTTATGAAAGTTATAACATGCGAGCTCATTGTTCAGTAGGTCAAAGTGATTGGTGTTGCCTTGTCTATTCATTGGATGCTTGGTTATATGTTGCAAATATTGTCTATTTCTTGACCTCCTTAGTTGCATGTCTCTAAACTTAATTTGACAGTTTACAATCTTATGGCCAAAATTAGAACAGTAAAAACAGTAGCCATGAAAGAAATTATGGTACCTGAAGGATGGCCTTCTTCTTGGCATCTGTTGCTTCATCTTCTAATCCCTTTGTTTTTTATCAAGGATCATCTTGTCTTTATTAGCTTTAGGTGACAAAGAACTCTCATGGTATGATTGCCTGCTGACTTGAAACTTGATCATCTTTACTGGCTCTTTGATTTTTGGTTGTTTGCTACTTGAACCATTTACATAACCTAAACCGGTCTTCAACAATGGAGATCTTTGTTTGCTCAGAATTTCATTTAGTTCTGTTGTGGCTTTAATTCTTGGAAGGTTTTGAAGATACAGTGTTTTAAACTTCTCCATCTCTTTTCTGGTTTTTACTACCTCTTCTTCTAAGGCTTCAATTCTTTCCGTATTTTCTGATAACTGTTGTTTCAGAATGTCCTATGTTTTCCTTGCCTCTTCTAATTCCACTTTTATCATGGCAAAGGATTCATTAGGTTCTTTATTGTCTTTCTCAAACTTTATCAACAATTGTTTTTTCTTTTTCTTCTTAGATCTGAGTCTAGAAATTTTCTCTAGTGCATTGATCAGCTCTCCTTCTAGGTCAACCACAGCTTCTTCATCATCAACATTACTTCTTGTGATTTTATTATCATAAACCTCTTGGGCCATAAGCATAAATTCATTAACCTTATCTTCACACGAGGAGTCACTATATGTGTCTTCTGAAGAGTCATCATTGTTTACACATAAACTTTTCTTTTTACCAAATCTCTTGGGTTTGAACTTCTTTTCACCTTCAGAATTCTAATCATGCTTCTTGTGTGGACACTTAGATGCAAAGTGACTTATATTTCCATAGTCAAAACATTTGAAGGGAAATTTTTCTTGGTGCTTGCCCGATCCTTTCTTTAGTCTTCTCACAAATTTTTCTTCAATTTCATTAGGCTCAGAATCCTCAATCTTATCAGCTTTAAATGATGTTTCTTTGAAGGTAGATTTATATTTACCTATCCTCATTTCATATGCAGTCAACGTTCCTAGAAGTTGATCAAAAGGAAGAGTTTTTAGATCATTAAGTTCTTCTATAGCAGAGACCTTTGGGTTGAACCTATCTGGCAAGGATCTTAAGATCTTCTGGACTAAAACTATGTCTTCAAACTTCTCGCCAAGACTCTTCATCGCATTCACTAGTTCTTCAATTCTCATAAAGTACTCCCAACAGTTTCATCTTCTTTCATCTTTAGTTGTTCAAACTGTAATATGTAGGTTTGAAGCTTGGCATCCTTTACCTTCTCATTACCTTCATAACTACTAATGAGTTTGTCCCACACTTCTTTGGCAGTTTCTAAGTGCATAACTTTTACAAATTCTGCTTCTGCAAGCCCACTCAGAATAGCATTCATAGCCTTAGC
>ML781832.1:6048-17210 GCA_009831015.1 Picea engelmannii
AACACAAGGACCATCATATTCCTGTGATTCATATTGATATATTGTTTGCTTGTATCTTTCTCATATATTCATGTATTTTGTCTGTTTGGCCTACATACATTTTGATGATATGTAGTAACTGGTGTTGAATGATTGTAGAAAACACAAGGACTATCTGTAGTGAGGTTTAGAATGCAATCAATCTAGCCTGGACATAGATCCACCCACCCTTGGAGTAAGGCAAGTATAACCTCACCCTTGGAGTAAGGCAAGTATAACACAATTAGGAGAAGAGCCCCCACTGTCGCGTTGAGGAGTACACTGCTTTCTATGACATGCTTCCTCCAATATTTGAACTAGGACTGACTGACGAACTTCCGTAGCTTTCCTTCCTTTCCTCATTGTCACCTTACCTGCCCTTCTTGGGACCCTTTAGTCTATGATCTATAACAACTGACATTCCTGGATAACTATAAAATCAAGATGGAGTTGTAGTAATGGTGATGACTGTCATATGAATTCCACTTGCCCTCTCTGCTTAAAAATCATTTAAATTGCAATGAACAGGAGCCACATTCTCAGCCAAAGACGGTGATACTCTGCCAATCCTTTTTTCCATAACTTGATTCACAAAAACCATTCTTAAGTTTTGTACTGAAGAAAGTATAATAATGGAAGTCATTAAAGGTGGGGTTACGGGTAATTTCTTCTACACATTTAACGAGGTATAAACTTCCAAGTTCTAGGAACCCAAATCCCCAATTTCATAATTACACACAGAAAGTCTTCGAGAATGGGGCGTGGTAATAAAAGTGCAGTTATAACACGCAGCGCATTTACCGAACTTCTGTGCTCTTAACCGGAGGATTAGCTGAGCTTTTACCCTAAAGTAATTTATTGTTGCGGTCCTTTAAATTCTGTTAAGTCAAAATGGATAGGCCAGTGGATCGGCAAAGCAGTAGCCACGTTCGTTGGCGGTGGCGGTCTGGAATTGTAATAAATATAGAAACTCATGAGAAAAGTGTTCGCAGAGGAAGAGAAGCGTGAAGAGTGTGGGTAGAACGAGGCACCATCCATGCCTGTAGACTGGGAATATTTAAGAAGAGAAGATTTTGTTTGGAGAGTAAATATTGTGGTTGGTAATTCATCCATGCGAGACGAGTAGGCATATTCATTCATTCGATGTATCCTTTGTCTCGGATCTGTCAGACCACATTTTTATGCCCGTAATTTTTGTTTTGTTGGTTGGGAGGGCATTGATGCGAATTTGAGTTTGATATATATAAGGATCATATTATAGCGCCAGTTTCTTAACATGATCCTATTCTCATCAAGAATTTGTTGTTGTTCACTATTGGTTTTAATTTGATAATGGGACTTCTTTCTCTTGTAACGGGAAAGGCTGGTTTTAGTGGGCTTGGATCAGCCTCCACTGCTGAAGAATTTGCTCAAGGAATCGATGCTTCTAATCTAACAGTAATTGTCACTGGTACATCAACTTTCTTACTTTGTTCTTTCTCAGTTATAATTTCATGTTTCTCTAAATCTAGTGAATGTCTCTGCCGTCATTATTATGGTGTTTTATTCAAACATTATCTGCACCATTCATGGCACTATGATCTCTCGCGGGTTTCAAACAGATTATTCTCTCAATTAAAAGTTGCTTTATGTTGTATTCTTGGTGTTAAACTTGGTTTAAAAACAGTGTCTTCCTCTTAACCTTGGATTTTGAATTTCAATCTAGGAAGTTTCAAGACAAAGAAAACTTCTTAAAACAGGTTTTATTTTTCGTTTTCTGAATAACTGTTTATAAAAATGTTCATTTAAATAAATGTTTATAAATGTTTATAGTGTTAATATTGCTTCACAATCATTTTATATTTATTTGCATTTTGTACAGTTTTTTTGCAAATTTGCAAACTGTACAGTGCAACACTTTTACAATACAAATATAACCGTTAAGATAAAAATTGTTGTGCAGTACACCACTTTTATAATATAAATATAACCGTTAAGATAAATTATATAACCGTTAAGATAAAAATTGTTGTATAGTACAACACTTTTATAATATAAATATAACCGTTAAGATAAATTGTTGTTCAACCATGTATAGAACAACACTTTTATAATAAAAATATAACCGTTAAGATAAATTGTTGTTAAACCAAGTTTAGAGACATGGTTGCATAAAATAATGTTCATATAAATGGTCATTTAAATAAAGGTTGATATAAATTGTTGTTTAAATGTGTTTAGAGTTCTTGTTGTTGTTTAAACTAGGATAAATAAAATTAAATTGGAGACAAGCTTTTTACATGACCCCAGTAGATTATTATGAATTAAAATAGATTTATGGTAATGTTATTTGATGTGAAGTAATTTTATTTAAAAAATTAATTTTTTAAATCTAATTTTGTAGTTTCTTTTATCATGATTTTCGGAGTAGCTTAATTTATGTTGTTTTTTTTTCTTTTCTGATTATGTGTGTAGAGTAGTTTATTTGAATGCATTCCAATGAAATTCTAAATTCTAATGCATGGAGTCTAATAGACAATCTTTTATTAGGAATTTGTCTAAATTTTTATCTTTAGACGGATTAAACACTTTGGCAATCAAGCTCACCATGAAATTGAATAGAAAATTAGGTTAACTGTATTTTTTTTCTCTTAACTAAAACATATGAAATCGTAAAGTAGATTAGATTGACCATGACATCGTAAAAAAAGATTAGGTTGAATGTACCAAAAATCTGTTGAGGAGAAGGTTTTCAAGAAAATAAGAAACGTATATCTTCATGATTTTAATTCCCATTAATTCTATTTAAAACAGTATCACACCAACGAGGCTGCAAGGTGCTTTGCTTATAGATGCACAGTCAGAATAAGAAATTACCCAGAGCGAAGTCCATACCTTTCACTAATTTCAGAACTTACAATGCTCTTTGAGTGGGCAGAGGCAAAATAAACACAGAAATAGACACAGCAAAATGGCGATTTTATTGAACACACACGAAAGCAGTAACAACTCTGTTATTGTGTTATATACGTAATTATTAAACAATAAGCTAAGCATCGACTGCCTCCATTCACTTTGATTGGGATCTCCTACCGGGATGTATTACAATGCTTTATTTTATAGACGGAGAAGAACCTTCTGGAGGCTCCCGAGACAGTTCTGGAGTGTCGGTGGAAGATTCAGGAACGTTTACAAGAGGCGGTGGATGAACAGTGTTGGTGGTTGATCGGTGGTTGAGTAGAATGTTCTGAATTAAATGGTGGTAGAAATTACGTATTCCAACACTCTTTATTACATGTATTGGGATTTCTTCCGATTCCAAAGTGCTCTAAGCACCTTTCTTATCTATGCACAATCAGAATAATAAATTACCAAGACTCTGGTGAAAAATCCAAACCTTTCACCGATTTCTGAACTTACAATGCTCTTGCTCTTTATTACATGTATTGGATTTCGTCCAATTCCAAAGTGCTCTAGAGAGATAGTCCATGCAAAGTATGTAGTTTTGATTGATTATGATTGAGTGCAGGGGGAGTGAGTGGAATTGGAGTGGAGACGGTGAGAAAACTGGAATCATTGGTGTAAGGAATATGGAAGCTGGGAAGGCTGCCAAAGATGATATTCTTAGACAGACTAAGCTTGTTAGATTCGATGTTTTGCCACTTGATTTGGCCTCTATGGAATATGTCAAGAAGTTTGCTAACGATTTTCGAGCCTTAAACCTTCCTCTCAATATTTTAATGTAAGTCTTTATTTTTTTAACTTGACCCACTCATTTGTATTGATTGTTTTTTTTAAAGCTAGGTATTCTTGAATGTGAATTCTCAACTTTATATGCTATTTCTTTGACAAAAAAAATCTTAAAAAACTTTTAGAGTCAAGTTTCACCTTCAACCCTTTTTCTTTGACAAAAATAATCTCTCAGAGTCAAGTTTCACCTTGGTTCTTTACCCTTCCACTATGTATGTATTTATAAGTCCTCTGTGCACGCTAGGACTAAGTCTTCTTGTGTCATCGTCCATTAGTATACCAGTGGGAACCTACCAGTTAGTCCAGGTTCAATTTTCAGCGCATTCTTGTGTGGGCTTTACTTGAGAATCTCTGGAATGGCATCTCAGAATTTAGATCTTGTGCATTTCAACCAAAAAAGAGAAAAATAAGCGCACGCATTTGAATATAAAGATTCTTATATTTGTAAAATAATTACTAGCACAACAACAAAACAACTGTTGGTGAACGCCAAAAGGCTAAGAAGATGAAATGAATCTTTAAAAGAATATATTAAATTTGATTATCTATTAACAAATAAACTGTTGGGCTTTATTTATCTGGTGTTAATATTTTAATTTATGTTAATCAATTACGTGGCAATCAGTTAGCTATCAAAGTAATTCTTAAATATGATTAGGTAAATGTAAAAAAGTAAACACATAGCTAGGAAGTTAATGATTGAAATCAAAGCCATTTATTTTGTGTGACTACTAAGAATATTCCAGTCATATTTAATCATGTCCATAGAAAACTTATTAAGCACTAAACCCCTATTAAATTTGCCCATTGTCATTAGGTGTACGTCTTTCGGCGTAATAAAATTTCTAGCTGCAAATTTCTCCCTTGATTGTTGTGCATTTGCCTTGTATATCATCATTCTAAGGGAGATTGAACTTCAATTCAAAACACAATCATAAATAAATACTATTTTTTTAAACTAACTTAGACAATCCACTAAAACTTGCATCCTGGTGCTACTCATATTGTAAAATGGTTACAATTTTTCTTTTGCCATTATTGATTCAATGGACAAGACATGAAAACACATTGCTAGATTTTGTTGCTTTGATCCCAAATTAATTTTTTCCTGTAGTCAAATCCTTTTGGAAGAAGGTTAGAAAATTCCAGTTGTCCTGATTTGTTTCAATTAGAAAAGTCTACGTCCAAAGTTGACAAAATCAACTGAGCATCGACCATTCATGTTGCCAAGGTTTTTGAGTTTTTTAGGTTGCCAGTTTTTCCTAGTTTTTGAGGTTGCAAGTTTTTCTCAGTTTTTTTTAGTATTTTCAGGTTTGAGTTTGTGGTTATTGGGTTTTGCCAAAAAGTTTTATTGATTTTTCTAATTTCTTAAATTATTAAATTATCGATACTCTAAAATCACTAATTAAGAATAGAAAAATCAAACATTATGTTGCAGGTTCATCTCAATAAGAAAAAATGTCATGTTTCTTTTAAAATTTTTACAGTTGGAATTTATATTGATGGTTCGATGTTTATCTTGCTCATGGTTTGGCTCATATATTTACTATAATAATAATAATAATAATAATAATAATGTTCGGTTGGATTGGCTCTTGCTATACTAAAGTTTTTAGTAATATAAAATTAGATTAAAATTGTATCAATTTTAATTTTAAGCATAGCAAGGAGATAGTTTATCTACTTACTTTTTATTATATAATTAAAACTTTTAATAATATAAAATTTGTTCAAAATTGTATGAATTTTAAGCATAGCAAGGAGATACTTTATCAACTTACTTTTTATTATATGATTTTGGTTAGGTTGACTCTTGCTATACTAAAACTTTTAGTAATATAAAATTAAATTAAAATTGTATGAATTTTAAACATAGCAAGGAGATAGTTTATCAACTTACTTTTTATTATATGATTTTTTATTAAAGAGAGGAATGGGATCGGTGAAAGGGTTTCCTTCTTGAACATTCCAGTCTCTATAGTGAAAATTCTAATTGTGATAAATCAATTTTATTGAGACAAAAGTATTCACAACAATCAAACCTTAGCTTAGTTGTTGCAATACATCAAGCTTGGGAAGGATTTGGGAAGGATTTGTTGACAACTTCTTTATAGGAAAGCACATTGAGTGGTAAATTGTCATGTGCTTTATAGGAAAGCACATTGAGTGGTAAACTGTCATATAACTATTATAAGAAGAATACTAACAGACATGTCTGAACCATCAAAAGTTGAAGAGTCTCGAGAAGTTAGGGTTTCCATTGAGAGTGTATATATGCTTAGAAGTCATGTGTTAAAATAGAGTCAATGGTTTGTACAAGTGTATGGAAAAGTACTATGTATTCCAAAAGAAAGCATCTCTTTAGTGTTATTCCAATTTCTCAGAATGAGTTTCTTTATACCGGGGATGGGGTAAATTCTCCCGAAATCGGGAGCAAAAAGTCAAATATAACGAAATAATGAACCCAGTGAAATCTCTCCCAATCCTCTCACCATTATCTCTACCAATCCGCACACCATAGTGAAATAAAAAAAGTACATCTACCCTGCCCCCACTCTTTAGAGGAAAAAGAAACCGAAATAAAGCAACCTCTAGCCACACTTTAGGGTCCACGACCCCCTATATAAACTATTATACTGCATAAACTATTAGACTGCACCCTCTAAGTCGGCACACTCGTCTCATCTCTTTAGTGTTAGCGTCGTATTCAATGGTCCGTCCATACGGAAAAATATGAGATGTAGAATCTTTTCACATGGCATTGATAAAACAGAAGAAAGAGATTGGTTCAAACATAATACATTTTATATATATTCAACTTTGTTGGACAAAGGCTAAGTTGAAACACAACACTTGTCTAGTATAATTTTTTAATTTGGGTTTAATTTTTTAGTTTAGTTTCATTTAAATGTTAATTTTTTGAGTTTTAAAATTCATTTTTATTTTTTGTAATTTTAGTATGAAAGTAATATTTTAATTTGGGGTTAAATTTTTTAGTTTAGTTTCATTTAAATGTTAATTTTTGAGTTTTAATATTCATTTTTTATTTTTTTGTAATTTTGGTTAATTTTTTTAGTTTAATTTAAATACTAATTTTTTCGAGGTTTTAATAGTATGAAAAGTTTTAACATATTGGTAAAGTTATGAATTTATATAATGATTTAGATTTATTAATTGTAATTGGTTGAAGTTTTTAGTTTCTTTTAGGTGTATAATAATTTAATATTAAAATTGAAATGTTTAAAATAATAATATTATTTTATTATAGTATACACAATTTAATATATAATTAATTTTATCAAATATTCTATTTGTAACTGGAAAATATTTTTTTCCAAGAAATAAAGCATGAACTATTTGTAACTTAAATGATTATCCTATATCAATAAAAGTATATATTTTCTACTGTGGCTCAAGGTAGGGTTTTACCCTTCCCTGCACACGCGATCTGGGAAACCATGACTCCTGGCCTCTGAGGCCATGGAACGCCAAGAGGGGGTGCCGCAGGGCGCCTCCTACAGCCGCATCACAACAGGTGGCACACTTGCTGAAGGGTCGATTCGCCCAACTTTTGAGACGCCTCCGGACCTGCGGGAGCAACTTCTGATGGAGAACCCCCTCAAAGATCCTGCGATGGAAATAGATCCGCTGAAAGAGAAAGCCATAGCGTCACCTCCTTGGTTACCAGGTAAATGCATACCTCAAGCCCCCCAGGCCCCAAAATATTTAATCATCTCACCACGTATTGAGGAACAAAAACAATACATGAGAGATTATGCCCTGATAGGCAAATTTCTAGGGCTTTAGCCCTCTGAGCGAGACTTAATCAAGTGGATACAACATTGGTGGAGACTGAAAGGCCATTATGACCCGCAGTTGGGCTCTAAAGGGTTCTTCACCATCATCTTTCATAACCTGGAGGATCGGAATCGGGTCTTCGAAGGAGGGCCATATTTCTTCAACTCAGCAAGGCTTTTCCTGAGATTTTGGACTGAGAAGTTCAGCCCTGAGAAGGAGGAATTTTCCCACGCATCGGTCTGGATCCGAGTCTACTCCCTACCCCAGGAGTTTTGGCTAGAAGAGGTCTTGGCAGGAATTGGCAATACCATAGGCGTTTACGTCAAATCCTCATAAGCTACTAAGCAACGCTGATATACCTCCTATGCACACATCTGTGTGTACATGAACATTGCCAAACCACTTCCGGGTTCCATCACGCTAGAATACCACGATGAAGACTGGTCTCAGACCATCGACTACGAGCACATCCCGTTCCGATGTAGGAAGTGCCATGAGCATGGTCACCTCTTCCGGGAATGCCCACTCAACAATGCACAAAAAGAAGGGCACAAAGAAGGGAACATGGAGGGCAGCAAGGACAAGGATGGATTTGTACAACCAGCGGGGAAAAGGCGTCAAGGGGCCAGGCGGCAATCGACTCAGGTAAGTAAAGACCCCTCATCTAGTAACAAATTTGTAATTCTGCAAGATCAACCAGAAGAAATCATCACCCAGACCCACTCGGGGGCCACACCTCAGAGATCTGCACCCCCACCCCCTGGCCCAAGTGGAGACCGTCCCTCTCTAATTAAGACCCCCGATCTCAATCCACCTGACATGGCCAAAAGCCAACAAGACCCACAGGAAGCAGAGGATGGGGAGGCAGATATGGAACTAGAGGAACAGGACCTCGCAGGAGTAGATCTGGAACACCTGGAGCACGCCTATAGGCAACAGAAACTATACACCATTCCCAGGGATCAGCTACGAAAAGTTCACAAGGTGTTCCTCAATTCCTCTACGGGATCCACAGCGCGAGCTAACAAAGGTCTAGGCATCCAGGGAGGTCAATCAAAAAATCCAAACAAAATTCAGAAAGATGAAAAGAAATGGGGCAGAAAATCAACCAACAAGCTGATACAAGAAATAGGTAACTACATGGTGAACTCTGGCCAAATCAACCTGATTTTGGACAGTTTCCCTCCCCTCCCCACCCCCTCATCATCATGAAAATCCTCACTTGGAACATTCGAGGTCTCAATGGACGTAGCAAGCAGAAAAGGCTACGAGAATTTCTCATAGCAGAACGACCAGAAGTCATATTTCTCCAGGAAACAAAGTGCAGCTCAGAGGACATTGACAAATTACTACCCAAATGCTGGAAGCAGGGGGCAACGGTATCCATCGATGCCACTGGAACAGCAAGAGGTTTAACCATTCTTTGGGACACCAGCGCAATAATCATGGAGAACTTTTCGGCCACTAGATGGACCATCCAAGCTGATTACAGGCTCATCGGATCAAATAGGCCCGGACACATGATCAATGTCTGCGGCCCAGCCAAACCAAGGGATAAGCCGTCTTTTCTAAGGAGCCTAATCCAGGCTTCGATCCATACCCATCATAAGAACTGGATCATAGGGGGGGATTTTAACCTCATCCGCAGCTTGGAAGAAAAAAGAGGAGGTTTGCGGCGGCTGGACAGGGAATCCAGCGATTTCGATAGCCTTCTAGATACCCTTCACTTAATTGATCTGAACACCAGTAATGGCATCCATACTTGGACAAATAGAAGAACAAGGAGTCACCAAATTGCATGCAGACTAGATAGATTTCTCGTCTCGGAAGTGCTCATGCTGGAAGGCACTGCCATGGAATCCACCATACTCAACTTTCCAGGGTCCGACCACTGGCCGCTACAACTGTGGGTGGACATTTTAGCCAAGCTTGGTAAGAAACCCTTCAGATTTGAATCCTTTTGGCTAGATCATCCGGATTTTCAAGAAAACATTCAAACTTGGTGGAGGAATGTAGAAGTACCTCGGGGCTCCAAAATATATAAATTTCAACAGAAACTAAAGAACCTCAAGCACAATCTAAAGCTGTGGAATCATAACACTTTTGGCAATATCTTTGATGCCAAGAAACAGCTTACGACACAAATGGAAGAAATTCAACATCAGATAAGGATGCAAGGACTCACAAGTGACCTTAAGGCCCAGGAAACTAGCATAAACCAACAGCTAGAAGAAAGGAAGAGGCAAGAAGAAATCCTCTCGAGGCAGAAATCGCGGGTGCAATGGCTCAAAGAGGGGGAGCAACACCAAATTTTTCCACAAAACAATTGTTCAAAGGCGTCACACCAACAGAATCATGCACCTCATCTCAGACGAAGGGAACGTCTTACACTCGCATGTAGACATGGAGGCAGCCCTGCTAAAACACTTTCGAAATCTCCTGACAGAACCGTAGGTAGACATATCAGAAGCCATCCACAAGATCACGCAGCATATTCCTTCCCTGGTCAGTAGGGAGCAGAACGCGAGCCTTCTGAGGCCGATAACCATTGAGGAAGTGGACGAATATCTTCAGGAAACCCCGAAATGTAAAGTTCCTGGCCCTGATGGATTCACCAGCGATTTCTTCCATTACTGCTGGGCGATGATCAGAACAGAAGTCTAGGAAATTTTAGAAGACTTCCGAGCTTCAGGACAGGTCCTCCGAGCTCTAAATGCAACCTTCATCACCTTAGTCCCCAAAGAGGGACAAGCTCACCACCCCAAGATGTTCAAGCCTATCGCTCTTTGCAATGTCATCTACAAGATCCTTACCAAAGTGATAGCCAGAAGACTCAAAACCATTTTGCCGACAATCATTTCCCCGGAGCAATCTAGCTACGTGGAGGGAAGACAGATCTTAGACAGTGTTATCCTCGCTCACGAAGTCATCCACTCATTACAGAAGACCAAAACTCCAGGTATGCTTCTCAAATTGGATCTCTCCAAATCCTTTGACAAAATTAGCTGGGAATACATGCGTGCAATGCTGCTAGCTTTTGGTTTCAATTCCGGCTGGGTAGATTGGATACTGAACCTCACCTCTTCGGCTTTCTTCTCCATACTTGTTAATGGTGTCCCCTCACAGCCCTTCTCCCCCTCACGAGGGATCAGGAAAGGAGATCCCCTCTCCCCTTTCCTTTTCATTATCCTAGCCAAAGGCCTCAGCAGATCTATCCACGCAGCCATTGTCTCAAAGCAGTTGTCAGGGCTACCCCTCCATGGCATCTCCCCGCCTGTTTCGCATAGTCAATTTGTTGACGACACCCTTTTGATGGGCAGCCCAATGGCCCGAGAAGCCAACTCCATTTTAAGAATCCTCCAAACTTTCTCTGAAGCCTCCGATCTGGATTGCAACAAGGACAAATCCCAGGTTTTTTTCTTCAATACTCCACCCCAGATTCAGCGCCATATCTCGGGCATTCTAGGTTTCAATAGAAGCTCCCTTCCGTCCAAATACCTTGGCATCCCACTGATTGATAATGCACTCCGAAACTCTTCCTGGGAGCACCTCCTTTCCGCCTTCACCAAGCGGTTGTCCTCTTGGACCTACAGGGTCCTCAACCTGCCCAGCCGTCT
>ML781832.1:17781-30389 GCA_009831015.1 Picea engelmannii
TGGCCTAAAGTTACCTTATTCCTTTGGCTAGTCGCTCACTCCAGCATTCTCACATGGGACAACCTTTCGAAAAGAGGCTTTGTGGGACCTTCTATGTGCTTGTTGTGTGGCGAGGCAGAGGAAACTATGGAGCATATCCTCAACTCCTGCCACTATACTGCTCAAATATGGGACCCAGCAACAATCATCATGTGGACCTCGGACCGATGAAGAGACAACATTAAGGATACCATAGCCAATTGGAGGGACTAGGCTTTCCAATCTCCCCTCCTCAATCGTATCTGGCAGCTCCTCCCAGGATTTATTCTCTGGAAAACCTGGAAAGAACGGAACAGCAAAATCTTCAAAGGCCTCTCCCTCCCTTGGCAGCACCGATGGCAACTGTGCTACCGTAACATCTTGGAATCCATTCCCCCCCAGCTCCGAGCAGAGGATCATCTCAACAGATACCCAGAAGAGATCTCCATCATCCGATTTTGGCTGCCTCCCTCTTCCGTGCAGACTAGTGCCCCCACTAATTCGCCACCCTCCCAAAGCAGCCCCACCTCCTGGTACCCCCCCCGAAGGATTTCATCAAACTCAACTTCGACGGGGCCTCCAAAGGCAACCCAGGACCAGCAGGATATGGAATAGTCCTCCGCAACCACACTGGAAAAATCCTTCTCATTAGAGCTGGTTACATAGGACACTCCACGAATAATGCAGCAGAGCTATGGGGCCTCACTCGGGGACTACAGATAGCCTTCAAAAACAATTTCCCCAAGTTAATAGTGGAGGGATATTCCCACATCATCATCAGTTTGCTGCGCAAAATTCTCAATGGAGTCAACCCAGAAAGGATTTCACCTAGCTGGCATCTCCTGCATGGATTACAGCGCATCACCGACTCCTTGCGACCAGACTTGGCCATCGTCCCCAACCACGTCCAAAGAACAACAAATCAAGTGGCGGATGCTTTAGCCAATATAGGCATCAACAGGCACAAGTTGGAATTCATTTGCAACAAGGCTCTGGAACCTGATCAGCCCATTCTGTAGCAGTGCATATGCAAAGCCAGAATGGTGGATACCTCCCCGGATGGGGTGTTAATGGAATACACGAGGCAAGAGGAGGACCGCAGAGAGCGCCATCAGGGCACGGAGCCATGTGAAGGGCTCGTGCCCTCACCCGCCACCCTCCTGTGAATTAATTCCCTTTCATGTCAAACGCTCGGGCATTTACGACTCCTCCCTCCGTCGCATTGATAATGCAGAGGCTCCTGGTTATGGCTCTTTGTGTAGAGAGCTGTTTGAATTGGAGACCGAAGGCACATCCTCACCCGAGAATTTCGTGGGCTAGAGCAGGCAGAAACCAGGCTTTCCATCCCCACTTCTGGCTTTTGACACGTTACAGCAGCTCCACCATGCCGAAGCACAAAAAGAGACTGAGAGGGAAGCCTCGACGAGGTTCTCCCTGGAGACCTCGTCGACCTTTGGCCATTCCCGCTACACAACCTCCCGTGGACGCTCCCACCCACGATTGTGAACTTGTTCCTCACTCCCTCATCTCGGCACTGCATGTAATTCAATCTTTGTCAATGGTTTCACTATCGCACCCTAATCCCCCAGTCCCTCCCTGTCCCTCTGCCGCACATAGACCTCCTCTTTCGAGCGACCAACCACACCAAGCACACTCCTCGGCGGACGACATCCAGGGTGAGAGACTCATAGACAAACTGGCCATTCTTCAAGGCTTAGTTTTTGATCTTCGTCGGGGAGTGGAGGATTTACAGTTCCGATTAGAACTAAACAATGAACAGATAGGACTGTTCCTCCAGCTTCTAACCTCTCTGCAGGCGACTATCCACAAAGACATGGAAGCAGCGACCTCCATGCCCAAAGCTACTGTTGATACTGGAAGCATCAAAGCGAATAACGGAAAGGAATACGGCTCACCCTCCTACAGCAATGTTGCTATGCAGCAATCCAGAGACGTGCAAGGCGAGAAAAATCAGAGCAGTGGGACAACGCCTATGCCTCAGCCACAGGACACGAAGACAAGCAGTCAGTGCCTCGACGCTACTCCAAAGGACGAAGTGCAATGGGGCGAGGGCACAACAATCATTGAAGAGGAGCCTCCAGGGTCCGAGAGCCTCCAGGGCACCTGGCCAAGATACATGGCTACCATCTAGGTTATGTGTCTTTTTTGCTTATTGCTATTATAGTTCAGACTTTATGCTCAGTAGACCATATCAAACTTTTGTGAACTAATTGGTTGAATGGGCTGGTTTCCCCTTTGTTGGGGCAGCCCATCAGCCTAACCAGACCTTGACTATAACTGGATGCTATCTTTTTACCTTTGGCAGGTTTTTTAATATATTTTATACTTCTTATCTAAAAAAAAAATGATTATCCTATATCAAATGATTAATTTATATGTTGATATTTGTAACTTAAATGATTATCCTATATTAAATGATTAATTTATATGTTTAATTTATATGTTGATAATATGAGTTAAGAGAATTGAAAAACAATAACCACACTTAAGTGGATAACTCTAAGGTCACATGGAAAAAATAATGGTGGTCGAGCTTCCGTCTAAGTCATATGGAAAGAAGAACACCGTTTGAAGTTTGAATTTCAATATCTTAACACTTAAAAACTAAAATAAAAAAGAACATATTGTTAAATAATATAAAATATTTCATTGTTGAAAAGGGTTAGGCATGACTGGAATATTAAGACAACACTTTACACATTTCATGGTTAATTTAACTTTTCATTATATAAAAGATAATTTATTGTACATATTTGATTCAAAGTATAAAAGAAAATTTATTGTACATGTTTGATTTGAAAGTACAAATGAATCATGTCATTCTAGTATTTTATTATCTTAATACAATACATATTAATTTTTTCATAAATATGTTTATTAATTTAGTGAAAGTTTAAGTACAATTATAATAAATAAATTTAAAAAAAATAAAGAACATATTAATTTCTTCCCAAGCATGCTTATTAATTTAATGAAAGTTTAAGTACAATTATAATAAATAAATTAAAAAAAAAAAGATTTAAAGTAGGGAACTCATTTTCCTTATGTACCATATTTACTAAAATATACTCTATACTTGATTGAAGTTAATTTACTTCTTCAATGTATAGAATTTGAAATCTTGACCATACCTTGGTCTATCATTAACAAAAGAAAAGATAAATCTTATATTTCATTATCTTAATATAACATATATTTGTTCAAAAATATGTTAGTTAATTAATTTGTTGAAAACATAAATATATAGTTAAAATTGATTAATTGTAAAAAAAATAAGGATGTAACTAGAAATTTAATTTTAAATATTTGCAACTTTGAATCAAAATGTTTTTATTTGCAACTTTGAATAAAAATGTTTTTATAAAGATGTTTGTGAGTCTTTTTAATCATGATATTCTCATGTAAGATGTTTTTCCATTCTTAAAAAGTGGGATGACTATGTTTTTCCATTCTTAAAAAGTGGGATGACTAGTGTTTTGGAGGATATGTTGGTTTGACCATTTATTATTGAACTATTTATAAGTCATAGTGTTTTTCAATATCTAATAGGTGAAACTGAACTTTCACTTACATTATTTTTTTTTGGAGTTGATAATTTTTTGGATAATTTTTTTATAAAATATATGTAAAATGGGTATTTGATGAGAAATGTTTTACAATAATATTTAAATATATCTTAGCCTTTAAAAAATATTCATTTTTTATATTATGAATATTTAAACCAATTTTAAACATAACAAAAAAAGAAAGATAAGCAAACATTTTAAATCATAACATGAAAATTAAATAACCATAATTATAATTAATCTCATTTTAAACATACATAAATGAAAGTAATGGCTTTTTTATAAATTTTATATTAACTTAGATGTCAAATATCAACCATGAACTATCCTATCCATCAATAATACTTCGTTAACAAGTGTTGCATGGTAGCGAAGTTCATGTCGGGTTGAAATGGGGATAAATGCAAATGGATGGGGAAAGCGTAGCAGCGACAGATGGAAATTGCAGCATAGATGTGACAAGCAATATGAAGGATAGGTGGAAAGCATGCAAGAAATGGCATACACTCTATATGTGTGAGCAAAAAAAATTATTAAACACAATTTTATGACATTTATATCAAAGAATAAAAAGTGTGTTACATATTTCTCGAAATTTAAATATATATGTGTGTGTGTGTGTGTGTGAAATATGATATCTGAAATTTAAATGAGTGATTTATTTCAAATTAAATTTTGAAAATGAAGAAGCAGAAAAAGATATGAATAAAAAAAAAACAATTGAAATAAAATAAATAGAATGTCTTGACCCCACATAGTTGAAGATAAAAATCTAGGAGCACATAAATATAAAAGGAGACAAAAAAATAGTTTTATTTGGAATATATCAAAAAATAATAGATTGTTAAATATTCATGGAAATTTAAATGTGTTTTTCATATAGACTGGGATTGGGTCTCCAGCGGACCATAAGAGAAATATGTACAAGAAATAGGACTGTGGAAAGAAGAAGTGGGAGACAATAGAGTGTAATACCTGAAAAGAAGAAATGGGAAGATATCAGTCTTTGGCTAGAGATTTCTATTCAATAAAGGTAGAATAATTGGATTGATAAACAAAGGAGGAATAATATAGACTTACAATGATGGTACATATGAGTATTTTTTATATTTGCTTGCTGATGCATTTTCCTATTGGCTTTCATCACCGACCTGCTTGAATAACCAGATTGATAAAAAAGGGACTTATAGCAATGGTACATATAAGTATTTTGTTATTTTCTTGTTGATGCCTTTTCCTGTTGGCTTTCGTTGGCGACCTACTTCAAGCTCATTTCAACTAATTCTTCAATGGAGCTTCTCAGGGGGTTACGTTGATGTCATTTCGGATTTTTATGCTAAAAAGTTCATTTTCTAATTCACTTAGATCAATAGAAAGATTGCACAGAGCCTGATGAATGTATCGATTTTGTACTGAATAGAAGACTAGCCAATTGTCCACGTGATCTTCACCATATTCAAAAATCCTGTAAAAGTTTTCTAAAGACAACGCCTTAAAATTATCAACTTGTTTATTGAAAGATTGCTTGGTTAACACCAATGAGTTGACGATTAAGATGGGGTCCTAGAACTTGTTGATTCTTTAGGAAAAGTCTATTTTGGTGAGCATTGTGAATAATGTTTCTTTCTTTGATATTTCTCACTCACAGGATTGGACGATAAGATATAGGTTCTTCACCTTCTCTTTCCAGCATGCTTCTAATTGAGTGAGCCAGTTTTTGGAGGGGAGATCATGTTGTCTTATTTTCGTCTCTGCCATGTTGTTGACATGAAAGGAAAAAGGGATGGTTGTTTGAAAATTGAAAGTTTCTTCATTTTTTAAATCCGTCTGTAGAAGTTTCAGCAAGTTATGTGCCCTCCTTCCCAATGAATCCATATTTTTTGATGTTTCCCAGGCCTTAGTAATCGGTTCCATTATTTTCTTGAATTTTTTCTCCACATGTCCTCTACACGATGCGAGGAAGTTGGAGTATCCTTTTAGCTTTGTTGTAGGGGTGCAGGGAGTCGCAGGCATGGCTATTGCCAAAGTACTGCTAAGCAATGGCATACGAATCAAAGATTCCTCTAATTACTTGATCCATTCCTTTAATCTGGCATTCTCGGCCTCAATGACTCCAATGGAATCATGAAGAGCATCTTTGATTTCTCTGTGAAGTCCAGAGATTTGGGACGGCTTCAAATTGGGAAGGTCAACTTTTGAACGATGTTTTATTTTCTTATTTTTTACATCTCTCTTTTTAATAATTAATTTTTTAGATTCTCTTTTTAAAACAACACTCTAAAATACGAAGGATTCATCTTCGTAAAAAAATTTGGTATCAACTATGTTCATTGGGTAGCTATGGTGAATTGTGTCTTCCGACTGATCAAGGTTGCAGAATAAGATATCTAGATTAGTGTTAAGTTCCATGTTCTCACTCTCAATTTTGGTCTCCTCTGCCCGCCCTATAAGTCTTTTTCCCTTCTTCTGCACGGGAAGCTTGTGAGAACTATCAATTTTAGGATGAACCTCATTCGTTTGAAGAACTTTGTGTTTCTTTGTTACTTTGGCAGGTCGTTGGAGCGATTCTTTATTACTATGGGGGTTTTGGCCCTCAGGCCAGAAGATGTTCACTGTATCTCTACATAACTATTGTCGAGCTACTGCCAGTTGTTTATGAAAACGTATGGTTTCTCCAGACATTGCTTGAAATGAACAAATGGAGGGAATAATATAACCCCCCGGAAACGTTGGTTCAATGTGTGCAAATGGAAAATCTCCTCGAACTCTTCTCTCATTAATGGCAATCTCTATGCATGTTGTATGGTGAGTTGTTAGAAGTAAAGCTTAATTATTGCATACTTAGAAGTGCGAAGGTGGCGGTTACGACGAAGAACATTTAAGGATTGGAGGTTTCGTTAACAAACGAAGCTGACGATGTGTGAATGACATTCCATGGTATTTGAAATTAACACTAAAAAGGGATAACAAAATCCTCCACAAACATTGGTTTAATGTGCATTAATGGAAGATCTTCTCGAGCCTTTTGACCATCATTGACAATTTACACGGTCCATGCATGATGAGCTATTATCATTAAATATTTATAAATAAGAAACACACACACACACACATATATATAAACATTATTTTTTATTATAGACAGATGCGAAGGTGATGGAGATGGGGAAGAGAAAGCAAGTAAGGAATGGAAAAGTCTGAAAAGCAGTCAGAAGGGATTCAAAATAAGTTTACAGGAGATAATGAGGACAGGTGAGTGTCCAACGATGAAATTGCATGAGTAAGAATTTTTTACTTTTTCTGAACATTGCACTTCCATTGGTCCATGTCCTCCAAACAACACTCGAAATTCCGCCATATACAAATTTACATATTGAATTCCATACTTAGATACTTTTTGGATCGTGGGTTCTCGGGCTAGCAGGCTAAAAATTGAGCCTCTATTGTTCTGTGTCCTACAAATAACATCGAGAGTTACACGATATACAAATTGACAGACAGACTCCAGGACTAGTGGGTCCAATTGTATATCGCAAGCCTCGAGCCTTGATTCCGAGTCCAATTGTAGATGACCGAAGTTTCGACACAAGATGTATATCGCACACACGGGGCATGAGAGTTGGATAGCACCCACAAAAGAACCCACAACCATAAAATTCATGAACTATGAAAACGAATGGAGGTCGGTTAGACTCGTGATGTAGATATATAGATGGATCGCGGGTTCTTAGGCTGGCAGGCTCAAAATTGGGCCTCTATTGTTTCATGTCCTACAAATAGCACCCATAGTTCCGCAATATACAACTTGATAGACGAACTCCAGGATTGTCGGGCTCAAGATTGCGATTGTCTACATGTATAACATATAACATATATGTTATATATCTAAAATGATCTAAAAACATTATTTTCAAGTAGTAAATTATGAATATTAAATATTGATATTGTACAATTTAATTAAACAAAATTGTCAAATGAGTTGTGAGCTTCGAGTCTGGGTCCAATTGTAGATTACCGAAGTTTTAGGCACAAGATGTATACCGCGCACATGGGGCATGAAATATGGATGGTACCCACAAAGGAATCCGCAGCCATAAAATTTTCGAACAATGAAAACAAATGGAGGTTGGTTGGACTCCTGATGTAGAGATATAGATGGACATGAAATCTACCACTTCGCCATCTGGGAACCCGTGAGCATAGACATGGATTACCCAAGTTTTTGATGCAATATGTACACTCGAAACACGGGGAATGAGAGTTCGATAACGTGTAGCCGGGAACCCACGACCATAAAATTGGGTAAGGAAATGAAATCTCTCGGTCGGAATATTTCATAATTCATGTGCAACACCAACTGTGTGGTGACTAGACCAGTATGTGTAAAAGCCATGGAAAACTAAATATGTACCTTTTTAAAGTATGGAAGGATCATAAATGAAAGCGTTGGGTCGGACTCATTGTGTATATTTCATAATTCATGTGCAACACCAACTATGTGGTGACCAGACCAGTATGTGCACAAACTAGGGAAAACTAAATATGTACCTTTATAAAGTATGTACAGATCTCTCATTCCATACTTAGCCACTTTTTTTATCATGGGTTCTCGGGCTGGCGGGCTCAAAATTGGGCCTCTATTGTTCTGTGTCCTACAAATAGCACCCAAAGTTTCACGATATACAAATTGACAGATGGACTCCAGGACTGACGGGCTCAATATTGTGATTGTCTACATGTATAACGTATAACATATATGTTATATATCTAACATTATCTAAAAACGTTATTTTCAAGTACTAAATTATTAATATTAAATATTGATATTGTACAATTTAATTAAACAAAATTATCAAATGAGTCGCAAACTTCGAGTTCGGGTCCAATTGTAGATCAACGAAGTTTTAGGCATAAGATGTATACCACGCACATGGGGCATGAGAGATGGATGGCGCCCACAAAGGAACCCGCGGCCATAAAAGTCATGAACTATGAAAACGAATGGTAGTTAGTTGGACTCGTGATGTAGAGATATAGATGGACATGAAATATGCCACTCTGTCGTCTGGGAACCCGTGAGCATAGACATGGATTACACAAGTTTTGGATGCAAGATGTACACTTGGAACACGGGGAATGAGAATTCGATAACGCCTAGCCGAGAACCCGCGGGCATAAAATTGGCTAAGGAAACGAAAGTGCTTGGTCGGACTCGTGGTGTATATTTCATAATTCATGTGTAGCGCCAATTGTGTGGTGACTAGAGCAGTATGTGTACAAACCAGGGAAAACTAAATATGTACCTTTATGAAGTATGGACATGAGATTTTATAGAGCATGTACGGATATCACATTCCATACTTGGCCACTTTGTTGACCACAGATTTTCGGGCTGGTAGGCTCAAAAAATATGTCTCTATTGTTCTGTGTCCTACAAATATCACCCAAAGTTTCATGATATACA
Source organism: Picea engelmannii (assembly GCA_009831015.1). Lineage (NCBI taxonomy): Eukaryota > Viridiplantae > Streptophyta > Pinopsida > Pinales > Pinaceae > Picea > Picea engelmannii. The sequence continues at coordinate 26,851 of ML781832.1, forward strand.
AATTGACAGGTGGACTTCTGGGATGGACACGATTTTATAGAGCATGTAGACTTTTTGGATCACGGGTTCTTGGGTTGGTGCGCTAAAAAACAGGCCTCCATGATCTTGTGCCTTACAAATAGCACCCAAAATTCTGTGATATAAAAATTGACAAGCGAACTTGCAGGATGGTTGGCTCAACATTGTACTTCTATTGAGTTCCACGATATATAAAATGACAGACGAATTCCACCATTGGCAGGCTCCTAGAAATGAGAAATACATATTAAATATGTACTTTTATAAAGTATGGACATGACATTTAATAGAGAATGTACAGATCCCTTATTCCATACTTGGACACCTTTTTGGATCGCGGACTTGCAGGCTGGCTAGCTCAACATTGCACTTCTATTGTCTCATGTCCTCCAAATAACATTCAGAGTTTTACGATATACAAATTGACATACAAATTCCAGGACTGGCAGGCTCAAGGTTGAATATGTATTACACATTACGTGTAATATGTATCGCAGGTTATCAGGCTGGCAGGCTCAAAATATCCACTTTTTAGATCGCGGGTTCTCGGGCTGGCAGGCTCAAAATTGGGCCTATATTGTTATTTGTGTTGCAAACAACACCCATGCTTGCATGATATACAAATTGAGAAGTGGATTTGCGGGTTGGCTGGCTCAACATTTCACTTCTATTGGTCTATATCCTCTAAACAACACCCAAAGTTCCACGATATACAAATTGATAGAAGGACTATAGAAATGGCAAGATGAAGTATCAATATGTATTACACATTACATGTAATATGTAATACATATTACATGTAATATGTATAATATGAAATGGGAAAGAAGACGGTCAGACTGGCGATACAAAGTAAGTGGAAATTTGAACACGTGTGTCTGCAACTTCTGGACGTAGAAATTTTCGGAGGAATGAGTAATCCATACTAAATATGTAATTTTACACAGTATGGATATGAGATTTTATAGAGCATGTACGGATCCCTTATTCCATACTTAGCCTCTTTTTGGATAGCGGTTTCTGTTAAGAACCAAATATCAATATAGCATAGAAAAACCTCATAATAAGTACTCAACGCCTTGAAAAAGAGATAATTTCAGATAATAAGCCTCTTCGAGGGGGAAACCTCCTTTTACCCCACATAAATGTTCAAGTACAATATGAATCCAAATGAAAATGTCTCCTTGGTATATATAGGATACTATTAGGTATAATTACAACTAATGGAATAAAGCCGACATAAATAAAATAACATTAATAATGTAATATGCCCCAATTAAGGGGTAATGAGCCAATATTAGTTCTTAACATACCCCTCCCCTTGAGACAAGTGTTTCCCACAATGCTTGAGTAACTCTGGATGCTTCTGTATAAAAGACTCATCTTTCCAAGTGGAATCTTTAGCCGATAGTTTCCTCCATTTAATGAGATACTCTGAAATGGATCTATTCCTTAGATGACGAATTCTTGTGTCAGTGATGGCTTCAGGCTCCAATATGATTTTTTCTTCCTTTTCAAGTTTTGTCAATATAGTTTGAAATGGGATCTTGTTGCCTATAACCTTCTTTAAACATGAAACATGGAAAACTAGGTGTACTCATGAAGATGCAGGCACCTCCAATTTGAATGCCATAGTACCAATCTTTTGTAACACCTTATAAGGGCCATAGTACTTTGGTGATAATTTATTATCCTTCTTGGCTTGCTTGAGGGGCATCTGTTTGTATGGTTATAGTCTTAAAAACACCCAATCCCCTACTTCAAAACTTCTTTCACTACGATGTTGATATGCTTGTTGTTTCATGTGATTATGTGCCATGGTCAGGTTTTCCTTTAAGATTTGGAGAACTTGTTGTTGATGCTCGATGTGATGTTCCACTGCTTGAACCTTGGATTTTTATTTTAGAGAAGAAGTGATGGAAGGAGGGTGGTATCCATAGAGTGCCATAAATGGTTTCATTTTTGTTGCAGTATGAAAGAAAGTGTTATACCACCATTCTGCCAAGGGTAACCATTTGAACCATTGTTTTTTTTTATCAGAGACAAAGCAATGAAGGTAGCCTTCCAAACATTTGTTCACTATATCGGTTTGTCCATTAGATTGAGGATGATAGGATGAGCTATGAGCCAATTGAGTACCCAAACAAGAAAATAATTATGTCCAAAAATGTCCAGTGAAGATGGGATCTATGTCACTTATAATAATCTTTGGGCTGCCATGTAGCTTTTGAACTATCTCCATGAATGCAGTGGCAATTGTACTAGCTTTCAAGGGATGAGAGAGTGCACAAAAGTGTGTGTACTTGGTCAGTCTATCAACAATCACCATGATGACACTCTTTCCTTCAGACTTCGGTAAACCTGTGATGAAATCCATGGAAACCTCCTCCTAGCACTGACTTGGGATGGCTAATGGTTGTAAATGACCTGAGGTCTTAATTTTTTCCACTTTATTTTGTTGGAAAACCAAACATTCTGCCACAAACCTTTGAACATCAATTTTAAGGCCATCCCAAAAACAATTCTTCTTCACTATATGGTAGGTTTTCAAAAATCTCGAGCTCCCTCCTACTGGAGAGGTGTGCAATTCCAATAGTACATTTTGTTTGAGCTGAGAGTTCTTACACAAATATAAGCGATCTTTGTACCATACTGAATCATTTTTTGCATCTAAATGTATTTGATGCACTGGAATCCTACTGCAACTTTTGAATGAGATTCCACACTTTTTCGTCATTCTTCCATTCATCCCTTTCTTCTATTATCAAATTGGGTTGATGATCGAGATAGCACAGAGAAAGGCCTCAACATATTCATCATTTCTTGAGAGTGCATCTGCCACAACATTTTTCTTCCCCTCTGTATAGACGATTTCAAAATCATAACCCAATATCTTGGTTACCGATTTTTGTTGTTCTTTTAAACATAGTCTTTGTTCCAAGAAGTATTTAAGACTATCATGATCTATTTTGACCTTGAAGTGCCTACCTATTAGGTAAGGACGCCATTTCTTCAATGCATGTAGTATTTACATCATTTCCTTCTCATAAATGAGTTTGTGTAAGTCCTTTCCCTTGAGTGGCCGACTTTCAAAATCCAAGGGCTTTCCTTCTTTCATTAGGATAGCACCAATTCCATTTCTCGAGGCATCACATTCCACAATAAAGGTTTTTGTGAATTCTAGAGTTGTCAAGACATGAGCTTTGCACATCACCTCTTTAAGTTGTTCAAAATATTTAGTTTCCTCTGGAGTCCATGGAAATGCATCCTTCTTAGTTAGTGCCATTAGAGGTGCTATTATTCTTCCATAGTGTCGAACAAACTTGCTATAGTAACTTGTCAAACCCAAAAATCCTCTAAGATTCTTCGATGTTTTGGGAATTGGCCATTCCATCATGGCCTTAATATTGTTAGGGTCTACCTTGACACCTTCATGAGATACAATATGACCCAAATACTCTACCTCCTTCACTCCAAAGAAACATTTGGATGGTTTGGCATATAGTTGTTGCTCCTTTAGT
>ML781832.1:30459-52501 GCA_009831015.1 Picea engelmannii
TCAACCCTTGGAATGTGGAAGGTGAATTTGTAAGGCCAAAAGGCATGACCAAAAATTCATAATGGCCTTCATGAGTTCGGAATGTTGTTTTTGGGATATCTTCTTCCTTCATTCTAATCTGATGATACCCTAAACGGAGATCCGATTTTGTGAAATAGATTGCTCCATGTAGTTCATCTAACAATTCATCAATGACGAGAATGGGAAACTTATCTTTAATAGTGATATTGTTGAGCTCTCTATAATCTGGACACATACGTCATGATCTATCTTTCTTGAATATCATTACCACTGGTGTAGAGGAAGAACTCTAGCTAGGTCTAATAAGGCCAACCTCTAACATTCATTCAATCATGCACTCAATTTCACTCTTCTAGGCATAAGGGTATATGTATGGCCTGATGTTAGGAGGAACACTACCAAGAATTAGGTGAATTTCATGATCATGATTTCGAGTGGGTGGAAGACCTTTCGGAATATCTTCAAATACTTTGGAATGCTTATCAATGATCCCTTGGAGATCTTGAGGAATAGATGGATTAGATGTTTGAACATATAGTGAGCATAGTTGTGCAATAATGCCTTGATGCCCCTTTTTCCATAATGTTGTCATGCCATTATAGCTTATCACCTTACCGGGTTTCCCTGTGATACCTCTTAACTCAATTTCTTTTCCTTCCAATGAAAATTTCATGAAAAGTTCTTGAAAATTAAAATCCATTTTTCCTAATGATTGTAACCATTGGATTCCTAGTACAACATCCACACCACCCATGGGTATAGAAATCATTGGAATATTCATTACATATCCCCCCATAGTAAGATTGATCTTATTTCATTTTCCTGAGCAATTGATAGTTCCTCCATCTGCAATCATTACTTGAAACTCTGGCGCTGGATATACAAAGCAATTGAGAGCTTTGGATAATTTATAGTGAATGAAATTATGAGTACTGCCAGAATCAATTAGGACTATTACCTTTTTCTTTTTGATGTATCCTTCGATCTTGAGGGTTTGATGAGTGCTAATTCCAGCCAATGCATTGCACGATATCGTGGGAGTCAACTCTTCATATGAAATTGCTTCTACGTTTTAATCTTGAGATGGTTCTTGTTCTTGTTCTTCTTCCTCTTCACAATATATGTAGAATAATTTCTTCTCACCACACTTATGTCCCTTACTATACTTTTTGTCACAATTAAAGCATAAACCTTTTTCTTTTCTTTCCTCCAATTGTTGAGGTGTCAACCTTGTAGGTTGAGGTTTTTTAGAAGAAGGAGAATTTTTCTCTCTATAGATGTTAGGGTTTGTCCTTCTAGTAGCCATAGCCATATTTTTACTTTCAACATTTCTTGCAAACTTAAATGCATTCTCCAATGATTTGGGTTCCCAAAGGTGAACCTCGTGTTGAATGTTATCCTTTAAAGTTCCTATGAATACATCAATCAAATGCTCATCTGGAATATCTGTTACCTTTATATTCAATCCTTGGAAGTTCTCAATGTGCTCGGTAACTGAACTCTTTTGCTTCAGATTTATCAATTGGCTAAAGAAGGTATTTCTCCTTGTATCCTCATAGTGTGCTATCATTTCTTTTGTGAAAATTGTCCAAGTGACGAGTGATTTGCAAAAACAAAGCCATCTATACCATACAAATTGATTGGGTTCTAAATATACAGAAGAAATGTGTACCTTTTTTGTATGTAGCACATTATGTAGATCAAACAATTGCTCCATATGAAGTATCCATGTGATTGGGTCCTTGCCATCAAACTTCCTCATATCGATCTTAGGAACATGGTTGGTCTTCAACCCAAATTTGGAGTTTCTCCATTCTTGACTCACCTTCCTTGTGTCCTCATCATGAATTCCATGAGATGCATTTTAACTTTCAGATGTCTTCTATGTTATGAATTTTTTCAATACTTCCATGATCTCCTCTTTTAAACCATCCATCTTAATATTTATTGCCTCCAACTTAGCTTCCATCTCTTGTAGTTCATCTTTTGTTCCTATCTTCTTTTGTAAATCATGTATGTCCCTACGGATTTCTTCACCTTCATCAAGAGTCCAAGTAGAATTTTCTGGAGGCTTATTTGGTGTAGAAGCTCCCTTTTTGGGTGGCATGTTGGCCAGGTATCACTTTTGAACCTTGAGTTTGGGGTGGTTCTGCTAGACAATCTTTCTTCTGTTTTATCTCCCAATTTTCGACCCTTCTAGGTATGAAAATTTCTTTGATGTAGTTCTCTGATAGTTCTTCTCTACAATTCCATAGGTCTAATCAAAATTGGATGTGCCAAGTGGAATTTACGGTAACTTCCCCACAACTTGCTGATATTTGGCCTTTCCAGGATATCTCACTTGTATAGCATGCCCCACACAAACTAATTGATATAAAATTATGAAACTCATACCAGAAATACTACAGACTGTCCACTATCCAATGAAACTAGTCTCACTCAATTTTGATAATCTAGGAAGAAGTTATGATTGTTTTACCTGGAACACCTTCTTGAGACTAGTCAATAGGCCTAGTCATATATCCTATCTTCCACAAGGTGTATCTAGAAATGTAAGATGAACTAGAAGCTGAAATTTTTACCACATATACCTTACTAATTTCTATGAATATCCCCTAGAGTTAAGAGTCTGAAACGTTACAAAAAAAATGTTACAACAAAAATTATGCAATGAATCAGTTCAGGATGATTCCAGAACCCTATCTTTCACAGGTTGTATCTCAGAAATTATAAGGCATCAAGATATGAAATTTTAATCCAACGTACCTTGATCCGTCTACTAAATATCATCCAAGCCGTTTCTTCTGAAACATTGTAGAAAAAAAGTTATAGCGAAAATGCCAAGGTGTCTCAGATGTAGCAATGAAACCCCAAGTCCTTGAGCTCTGATACCATATGTTAAAAACCAAATATCAATATAGCATAGAAAAACCTCAGAATAAGTAATCAACGCCTTGAAAAAGACATAATTTTAGATAATAAGCCTCTTCGAGGGGGCAACCTCCTTTTACCCCACATAAATGTTCAAGTACAAGATGAATCCAAATGAAAATGTCTCCTTGGTATATATAGGAGACTAGGAGGTATAATTACAACTAAGGGAATAAAGATGACATAAATAAAATAACATTACTAATGTAATATGCCCTAATTAAGGGGTAATGAGCCAATATTAGGGCTTAATAGGTTCTCAGGCTGAAAATTGGGCCTCTATTGTTTCGTGTCCTACAAATAGCACCCGGAGTTTTGAGATATACAAATTGACAGGCGGACTTCCGGCTGGCTCATTCAACATTGCACTTCTATTGTTTTGTGTCCTCCAAGTAGCACTGGGAGTTCCGCGATATAAAAATTGACAGACAGAGTCCAGTACTGGCGGGCTCAAGATTGCGATTGTCTACATGTATAACACATAATATATATGTTATATATCTAACATTATCTAAAAACATTATTTTCAAGTACTAAATTATTAATATTAAATATTGATATTGTACAATTTAATTCAAGAAAATTATCAAATGAGTCAAAAGCTTCGAGACCGGGTCCAATTTTAGATCATCGAAGTTTCAGGTGCAAGATGTATACCATGAACACGGGGCATGAAAGCTGGATGGTGCCCAAAAAGGAACCTCTGGCCATAAAATTCACAAACTATGAAAACCAGAGCAGTATGTGTACAAACTAGGGGAAATGAAATATGTACCTTTATAAAGTATGGACATCATATTTTATAGAGCATGTACGAATATCACATTCAATACTTGGCCACTTTGTGAATCAGGGGTTCTTGGGCTCACGAGATCAAAAAATAGGCCTCTATTGTTCAATGCCCTACAAACAACACCTAGAGTTCCACGATATACAAATTGACAAGTGGACTTGTAGGCTAGATGAGATTTTAGATCATGTACGCTTTTTGGATCACGAGTTCTCTGGTTGGCAGGTTAAAAAACAAGCCTCTATTGTTTTGTTCCTTACAAATAACACACAGAATTCTGTGATATACAAATTGATAATTGGACTTGCGAGTTGGTTGGATCAACATTGTACTTCTATTGCGTTATGCAATATACAAATTGGCAGATGGACTCTAGGGCTAGCGGGCTCAGAGAAATGAGAAACAAACACTAAATATGTACTTTTATAAGGTATGGACATGACATTTTATAGAGTATGTATAGATCCCTTATGCCATACTTAGCCACTTATTTTGGATTGTGGACTTGCGGGCTCTAAATTGGGCCTCTAATGTTTCGTGTCATGCAAATAGCACCCAAAGTTGCGCAACATACAAATTGACAAGAGGACTTGCGGGTTGCCTGGCTCAACATTGCACTTCTATTGGATCGCAGACTTGTGGGATGGAAGACTCTAAATTGGGCCTTTAATGTTCTATGTCCTACAAATAACACCAAGAGTTGCACGATATACAAATTGACAAGAAAAATTATGGGTTGGCTCGCTCAACATTATACCTCTATTGAGTTCCGCAATATAGAAATTGACAGACGGACTCTAGGGTTGGTGGGCTCCGAGAAACGAGAAATACATACTTAATATGTACTTTTATAAAGTATGGACATGACATTTTATAGAGCATGTACAAATCCCTTATTCCATACTTAGCCACTTTTTTGGATCACGGACTTGCGAGCTGTCAGTCTCTAAATTGGGCCTCTAATGTTTCGTGTCCTGCAAATAGCACCCAGATTTGCGCGATATACAAATTGACAAACGGACTTGCGGGTTGGTTGGCTCAACATTGCACTTCTATTATTTTGTGTCCTTCGAACAACATTCGAAGTTCCGCGATATACAAATTGACAGACAAACTCCATGACTGGTGAGATAAAGATTGAATATGTATTACACACACGAAGACAATTCAATGCAGAGGAAGATATGGAGTGCCGAAGGAGGCAAAAAAAAAAAAAGAGGTGAAAACTAGTTCAACAAATACAAATAGAGTAAACGGAAAAATATTTGAATATGGAACACGGGCAAAAAAAACACACCTTTGCATGGATTCCTCTAAATTCTTGGTTAGGAGTTCTTTGCGGTGTCTATTTTTCCTATTTGTTTGTATGAACAAAAGCACAAAAGAAAATGGATATGAACATAAGTTAACATGTAAAGATAAAGGCAAGTACTATGTACATATACTAAAAAAAATAGAATAAAATGAATAGAGTAACATATATTTTTAGGAGAATGTACCTTTTTTTTTAAGTTCATTCAAGTTTTGTTTTTTTTGTATATATATATATATATATATATATATATATTGTGCAAAAAAAAAGTGTGACCAACAACAATCACAAACCAGGGAAAACTAAGAAGTTGGATATCTCGATTTTTTGTAGCAAGATAGACAGATATGGTTTGAAGCATACAAATATGATTCTGCAATATGCATAGTGTGTATTTCATAATTCAAGTGCAACACCAACTGTATGGTGACCAGACCAGTATGTGTACAAATCAGGGAAAACTAAGAAGTTGGATAAAAATAATTTTTTGTTGCAACAAGCTATATAGATATGCTTTGAAACATAGAAATATGACCTTGCAATATGCTTGACGTATATATCATAATTCAAGTGAAATACCAATTGTATCGTGATCAGGCCAATATGTGTCTAAGATAAATATTTTGTATTGAGGAATGGGCACATTCGACCACACATGGTCAATAAGTGTGTTTTGCAGATGACTTGTGTTGTTCAAAAGAAAGTAGAGACTGTATTTGCACATGTAGTTTTCCAATTCTTTTGTTTTGGCATTATTTTGTAGCATGTCAATATTGAAGTCTCCTACAAGCACAATGGGTCCATTAAGATGGAAATGTTCCAATGCATTGGAAATAACATCTACTATGTTAGAGAATGTTGCATGGGGAGAAACATACAAATTCAGTATTGCAATTTTTGTTTCATGGAAAAAAATTCTTGCAAGAATGACCTCAACATTCTTTTCTTCGATATGTAGATGGTCCTGCTATAGCGGGAAAACCCCTCTACTGAGTACACAAAGGGTCTAAAGTGTAGGCAAAGCTAACCATCTAAAGTATTATACTTTCTATCACTATCCCAACATTACCCCACAATCATAAATAAAAGACAAGAGAAAGGGATTTGGTAGGCCTACCTTAAACTCCGTGTCCAGTGTCGATCCCATTGCGCTTGGCTGTTTCCTGACTGCAAATCTCCTCCCAAGTCTGACCTGCATTCATCAAAAGAAAAAAAATAAACTACAAGCATGCATTTTACATATGAATTAGTGGGTTAGACACCATAAACAAGAAATGTAAACAAATCATATAAGTTTAAGACGTCATTTAGCGGGAAGAAAAAGGTACTTCTTTATATTAATCTCACAAAATCCACTTACAACATGAGAACGACACTGCTCCTAAAACTTGGTTCTGGGCTCCTCTTCACCATGCACCAACTGCTTCAACATCTTCTTCTCCTCTTCAGTTCTCACTTAGGGAAAGGGTAAGGTTTTGCAATTGGGGAAAAGGGGGATTGATAAAATGGGCAGAGTTTTTTTTCTCTCATGCTTCTCTTTGCAATGGGACCCAAACCCTTATTTTATAGGTGAAAAGGGATAGTAACGGTTGGGGTAACTAGCTATGGGTAGTCAAACAGTTAAGTAACAGATCAGAAACTAGTATCCTATGCAAACTTCCTTTTTTCATGATATTCTATGAGTGTACGTGGGTTGTAGTGTCTCAGCAACCATGTGTACACGAGAAGTAATGGTGTAGGGCATGTACACCTTCAAAACAATGGATTTTAGAAGAATTGCTCAGTGATGGCTTGGAAAAGATAGCAAGTATAGATGGCCTGATTCCAGGTATGCATGTTTGGTGCAATTTAGGGTTACAACAGATGCCCCCTAATACATTAAAAATATTCACCACTATACGACATGAGTGAGATTAGGGACCAGAGTGCAAGAGGTGCCATCTACAAAAATAAAAATTTGTCTCACCGAGGCAAGCATACGCATGCTCTGGATGAAATAAAATCATGGCTGCTAATCAAATACACTACATATCCATGTCATATAACTATATAAAGTGTATTCGCGAGTAGTACACAATGGATATACATATCAAAAATAAAAATATATACATGTATAGTATCCATCTTCACGAAGCTAATGATGCCCAATGGTTGGAGATGAGGCCTTCAGAGCTCGAGAAACAACTTCAAAATATTCAAAACTCAGGTAGGAGGGTAATATGAGTATACAAATTCACTACCCAGAGGCCATTGACGGCTTGTCAGGAAGATACGAGAGGATCTTGATGATCAGGCATAGAACTTCATTGATTTTGAGCAAGGAATTGATTGGTCTTTAGGGGTGGTCGGGCATGAGGACAAGAGACAAAATACAGAAGGGCCGACTCAAGTTTATTAAGACTTCCCTTGGACAAAAGAACGAAAAAAGATGAGACTCAGGGACCATGGCATTGACACAAGTTCATGATGCAGGAGGCAACGCGAACTCTAAAAATGTTTAGAAGGGTAACCAAATGGAGGAGGACACATATCTATGTAGAGAGAACAAATTCCTAAGGTCATATTGAATCCTAGAGCTTGACGAACAAACAAAAGGATGTGCTTTGTCCAAGGGAGACTCATTGTGCTTTGAACAAAAATAAAATACTTTTCACTTCCTCTTTTTGGGGTATATTTGATTTTTTTGTCTTTTTCAATAATCTTGGAAAGTTTGAAAAAGAATAAAGAATGCTATGTTACAAAGAAGGATCAAGTGTCACAGACATACTAGCTCCAAGTGCAAGGAACGCATTGATGCTCATAGTAAGGGGGCATATATAGGAAAATGATACTCGGAAAAAATCCTCCATGGGTCAAGGTGTCAAGACGTAGAGGAAAAGTGATACAAGGATTGCATATAAGGCATGATTTAGATGGTTCAATTGAGAGAAACATGGAGCTGGCATTAGGCTAAAGACGCATGAATGGAAATTTGATTAATACGACACAATGATAATGTCCTTTGATGTGATTTTAACGAGCCCAAAGATGGTAAGCTCGATGGTTTTTCATTTTTAGAGAGTTTGAAAAAACGTAAAAGGAGACTCCACTAGGGTACCTTTTTCGAAGGTAGTCTAGTCGGTTCGAAAAAGGGGTAAACTAGCACTAAAAAGACCTCTATTCAAAATCACTTTAACGAGTCTGACAAAGATAATATCACTCGAAAATCTTTTCATTTTTAAGGAGTGTGAAAAGATCTTAACTATGGACTATGTAAGGGATGTTCTTCTGGACCAATTTAATGAGTGTGAAGAAACAAGGTCATTCGACTATCTTTTCAATTTTAGGGAGTCTGAAAGAGCTTAATTATGGACTTCGTGGGGGTTCCTTTTTCATAGATTTAGTCCCTCAGGCCTGAATAAGGGTTAAATCTATACCTGAGAATACTCTTCTAGAGAACCGAGGCTCATAGAGTATACATTTGTTCGTACTTTTGACGATCCAGACCAAAAAAGGGGTAAAATACCGCCGGACATATGTGCCTTCAAATTTAATTTTAGTGAGCGTGAAGGTCAACAAGATCGCTCGATGATCTTTTCATGTTTAGAGGGTCTAAAAAGGGCTTAAAAGAAAACCTGTTGTGTTTTGGGAGTCCCAAGGGTGAGGTCAAGAGTGATAATGAATCAATGCAAATGAGGCTCATACTCTTAATCAAGAAAAACTAATAAGGACTCCCGAGCCTATAATCATTAGTGATGGCATGGACACCAAAATGAAACCAGGATCTACGTAGGGAATCCATGTACAGGTAGGATCTACCACTAAATTACGACACTTTTAGAGAAAAAGTGAGGGTTCTGTGTCAAAATTCAGTGGGATCGATCCTATGGAAAAGCGAAAAAGACAATGAGGTGCAACAAGTGGAGGTGGAATCCTATCTTACATGCACAAAGTTGAAAAACTGACTTTTTACCAAAAGACATTTAAAATTGACCTAACTCTCAAAAAACTTCCCAATACCCAAAGTAACACTTATCGTAACATCCCCTAAGAAACTCAAGAACCATTGTAAATGATTTTCAAGATAGAAAGAATGGCAAAAGGGTCAAAAAAATGACAAAAAGGGGCCAAAAGGTCTATAAATAGAATGCTCACAGCTCATTATCACCATTGTAATTTGAGAATTGACCAAAAGTAAAAAACACCCCTATGTCGGAATAGTTGATTCCGGGAGTTTCAGTGGATGAAACGAACTTTCGTTTGGACCAAGTAAGTACATACTAACCTCCCTTGCATTTCCATCTTCCTTTTTTGCATTTCTTATGCTTTTTTTTTGGGGGGGGGGTGACCTTTAAAGAGGTCAACCCTACATGTACGTGGGTTGTCCAAGCACAACCCGCATGTACACACCGACATAAGAGAAGTTGCCCATGTTTACACGTGATTGTCCTCAAGACAACCTACGTACACCCTCAATAAGTGGGAAAAAAAAGGAATGCAAGAGTTAACTCTCCATTTTTTTGTGTTTGCGGGATGTATGTGCATTGGAGAGAGAGGGAGAATGAGGAGATTGATTTTTTGGTCTCCGATGACCTTACTGCTATCATTGTTTTGTCACAATGCGGGTTGCTAAAGTTCTTCCACTATCCATTTATGAGGGCACAACCCAGGTTTCTAAATGCATTGATAGATTACTGGCATCCTGACATAGAGGCATTCATGCTTGAGGGCCAGTTGTTGACTCCAATGACTGAGGAAATTTACTTTATGACTAGTCTCTTGAGGAGAGGGGATCCAGTCAATTTGCGCACTTTTACCCCCAGGCCACACAACATCAAGGAGTTGATTGGACTCCATTGCGAGGCTGGTACTGAGAAAGTAGGTTCTCAAGTGCCTATTCCTAATATCAACAACCTATCACTCAAAGAGATAATTCTACTTATTAAGAAGATCACTGGATCTGTAGCTTTACTCAAAGAGATAATTCTACTTATTGAGAGGACCATCGAGGCCTTTGATGAAATGTTTTTTTACTGGTGGTCATGAAATATTCTGACAATATGGGACTACCCCTATGCCAGGATTAACTTTTCCAAAGATCCTGACATGCCTGTACCTCCCGGAGCGGAGAGAGGAGAGATGGGTAAGTTTTCTTTTCAAAGTTATTTATTTTTTTATGTCTTTTCATATATAACATTTTTTTTTGTATACCATAGTATCTGACACTTACGTATCTATTATGTACAAATGTGGGACCAGTGCATCCAACAAACTTCTCGTGGACTAGGTGGCGTCCTCGACCAGAGGCATGACTAGCTGGAGCCATTGGACTAGTAGCAACAGTAGGGGGGGCTCCAGCTAGAGAGGCTGAGAGAGTATTAATACGGGTAGAGCGGAACATTACCCCACTCACTCATATACGACCTATGGAGGAGATCAAGGATATCCCACCGTCGATGCAACCTCACATAGTTGGGGTGCCACGGACTTGGGTCCAGCTCTTTCGGCGTTTGGCAAACGTTGTTGTTCACTATGTAAAGGCCAACAGGCCCCTCCCTTATCTAGGCTAGACTACTTATGTGATGAGAGTACCGTTTGTATATTTTTGAGGGCATAAGCCCCATGACTCTAATTGGACATATTTTGGGGGTGCTTGCACCCACCCTTGTACTCTGATATTTTTTGATATATATATGGATATTTTTCATCTTTTTTATGTCTTATGGATTACATCTATTTTACAAATGTATTTACATGTTCGTGTGTGTTTTTTTTCTTACATGTGTGCAATATGCCAATCTAATACATGATTAGCTAGAGTATCTTAGATTTGATTCAATCTCCTAGGAACATGGATATACACATTGTAATCAAAACTTTGTTCTAAGAGATGTACCCTAAGGAACCATCGGTGTAGTGTAGGATCATAAACATGGTAAGCCCCATTTAACTGAGACACAACCAAATGAGCATCTAAGTAGACTCGGAGGTGAGAGATACCATGCGACTCTAAGACTGCACTATATTCAGCGACATTATTTGTGGCATCACCTAAAAAGATACCTCCTGAAGATAACAACTGGCCCTGAGGTGTGAAAATCACCCAAGCTGCTGAAGCAAGCCTCCGAGTGTGTCAGCTAGTGTCATCCGCAAACCCAACAAACACCTCTAATTCACTTGACATCTTCCAGAATGAAAAAGATGACATAGAAAACAACATGCCCATAAAGCAAAAAGACAAAAACTAAAAATAGAATGTACAAGACTATACATATGTTACAAGAAGTCACCCAAGGAAACCCACCTACGAGTAATACTTATTGAAGTAGAGCCCATTTATAGGCTCTGCCAAAGCATTTACCTCAAATTCCACTAGACGATAAGTGCCCTTCCTTAGAACCTCCTTCACAATGAAAGGTCCAAACGACATGGGTTTGAACTTGCCTGCCCCTAGGGGGTCCTTATCTTGGTCATATATTAGGACAAGGTCACCTTCAGAGAAAATACGAGGATGAACGGACCGATCATACTGACACTTGACTTTATGTTTGTGAGCCTCATTAGCCAAGGCTTCATCCCAATGCTCCTCATCGAGTTTCTCAAGATATAATAAATGCTCTTAAAGTGGTGAAGTGTATGGAAATACCTGTATTTCCAAATTTAGAGAGGGGATCTGTCACTCTATTGGAAAGACTGCTTCCATCCTATAAATGATTTGAAAAGGTGAGAAACTAGTTATAGTCTCAACAGATGTTCAGTAGTCCCATAATGTCGAGTACAACATCAAATGCCAATTTGACCTGGCCGAATCGATCGTTCGTTGTAAGATAGTATTAAGGGATTTGTTCATAACTTCCACCTAACCATTCACTTGTGGGTATTAGGGTGATGAATATTTTTTCCTCAACCCAAGATTTGATGTTAACTTGGACATCATTTTGTTCTAAAAGTGACTGCCATGGTTAGTGACAATCTCTCTCGGGATGTTGAACCTTGCTATTATCTGGTTAAACAAAAAGAGAGTTGCGGTCTCATCATCATATTTAAATGTTGGCATATATTCGACCCACTTCGTGAAGTATTCTACTACTACGATGATATAATGGTTCCCCCTTGCGGAAGGAGGATTTCATGTAGCATAATAAATCTCCCACTTGGTGAAGGGACCAACTGTGATGACGAGAAACATGGGAGCAGGGTGTGCCGTCATCTTCCAGGAGAAGATCTGACATAGTTGGCACTTCTTGACCGATTCAACACAATATTTGATTAATGTCGGCCAAAAGTAATCGTCTCGTAGAATATTTTGGGTTGTTTCTAACCTAGACAAATGACCACCACATGCTCTAGTGTGGAAATCGTCAAGAACAATTTTCTCTTTTTCATGGGTGAGACACCAAGGAAGGATGCAATCTACACCTCGACGATACAGTGTGTCCTCGAGTATGAGATAGTTTTTGGCCTAATGGCGTATATGACGACGCTCATCACGAGAAGCAGAGGTAGGGAACTTCAAAGTCCTGAGATAGACTAGTATATCTCAGTACCAGGGGCCAAAGACATGATCAGAAACATGTCTCCTTTGATATGCGACTCTTCGAGTATAACATCACCTGATTCGACCTGAAGTTACGAAATGAGTTCCGCAAAGACCAACGACTTTTTGGATTTCACAGAAACAAAATCCAAGTCGAATTCCTAGAGGATAACTATCCATCTACTTATCTTTCTTCCAATTACCTATTGTTTCAAAACGTATTGAAGCAGATTCACAACGACAATGGCAATGGTCTTGTGAAACGAGATGTAATGACAGAACCGTTGGATAGCATGAACTACTCCCAACACAAGTTTTTGAATGTGGGAATAATTGAGTTCTGGTCCAATGAAGCTTCCACTCAGGTAATAAATCACATATTCTGTGAGCAGATCATCTTCCTGAACTAAGACCATATCGATGGTCGACTCCGCAGTGGCCAAGTACAATAAGAAATATTTTTTATAATTGGGTGGCCTAAGAAGAGGGGTAGACACGAGGGCACTATTCAACACTTCAAAAGAGTGTCGAGCGGCTTCATCCCAATGGAAAGGAACATCCTTCTTCAATAAACACATGAAACCCTTTGTGATCTCGGCATAGTTTGTGATGAAACGCCGTAAGAGATTCTCTTTTCTCTGTAAACTTTGAAGTTAAGGGTTTGTGCTCGGGGGAGGCAACTGAACTAGCACCTCAACCTTTAGAGGATCGACCATGATCCCTGTTGTCAAAACTATGAAACCAAGTAGATGACCCGATGTGACGCAAATATTGCATTTGTTTGGATTCAAGCGGATCCAGTAGTAGAAACATCGCTCAAAGATAAGTCAAAGGTGTGTGGGATGATCAACTCTCTTGCGAGATGGTGATGCTAAATCATCAAGATAAGCCTCGACTATGTGTTTAAGGTCGTGGAAAGAAAAAAACATGGCCCGCTGAAACATAGCTTCAACATTTTTCAGACCAAAATACATCTTTCGATAAGCGAATGTACCCCATAGATAGATGAAAGCAGTTTTGTGTTGGTCTTTGGGCTTGATCTGTATCTGATTGTATCCTGAAAAACCATCCATGAAAGAAAATTCTTCACAAACTGTGCATTCATTGACTACCTGGTCAATAAATGGTGTGGGGAAATTATCGTTTGGATAGGCCTTGTTAAAATCATGGAAGTCCATACATATGTGAATCGTACGCTACTTTTTGTTGACTGGAATGGGATTTGACACCCATTGAGTCAATTGGATGGGGTAGATGAAACCATCTTGGAGTAGTTTCTTTACTTTAGCCTTAATAACTACTGCTTTCCTAGGTTTGATTGGACGAAGCTTCTGCCGGACTGGCTTAGCATCAGGATATGTCATGATTTCATGTTCAACGATTCTTGGATCTATGCCTAGAATTTCCTCATAAGACCAAGAAAACATATCGCATAATTCTTTAAATAAATCTATGTAGATTTGAATCTCCTTGGGGGAGCAGTCCGCTCCGACGAAGATATTCTCCATGATGCCAGGGATTCTGAAGATATCGATAGGTATTGTTTGGGAAATGGTTTCCATATTTCCTTCATCGTAAACAACATGCATAGCCAAATGATTGATAGGACAAGCCTTATCTCTAGTCATAGTTAGAGTGAATTCACCTTCTTCAATTCTTCTTAACTCTGGGAGGAAGTAAGATCTTTGATGAAGATCATCCCAGGGTCTGTTCAGACTAGTCATTGCCTCAATAATTGCCTCATCTGAGGGAAAGACCAAGTATAAAGAATTAGTATTGGCAAGGGAACCTTGAGCCCATATAGGCTCGAGAACCAGATCTAACTCCTGTGCGGGAGTCAAATCAGAGTCGGTGGAAGCTTGCTAGATTGTAGAGTATGCATCTTTTATCATGAACAAAGGCATGGCCATGCCATGTTTCCCTATCCCTTCCATCATGGACGATGGGGAAGAAAGAGTCCATAGATCGTTAAAGCAATTCATGCGAAACGATGAGATTTGAAAGATTTCGGCCCTAGGTTGGTCGGGGACAACCAACATGTAATGGACATTATCAGTCAAAGGCGGGTAATTGAAAGTACCCATCAAAGGTGCTCACAAACCAACCCCTATGTCAATGATGTCGAGATGAGGGTTATCAATCATCAGGACCATGGATACCCTCGATGAAGGGTGAGGATGGGAGAAGGATAATTGACCAATGGTCACGATATGACCCTCATGTGGAAACAAAAAGACCTAGAAAACTGTTGTGACCACTACTTGCATAGCATAGGTCCAACTCCTTCCTAACAAGAGACTGTAGTCAAGAGACGTATTTAAAAATTCAACTTCGACACACACGGTCTTCCCTCCTAACTGCATATGAAAAGAGGGGATGATTCCATGTGGTCGGAATGAGCGACTGTCGAAAGAGGTAAGAAGAGTAGGTGACAGAGACAAAATGGGTTGGCCAATGGCCTTCCAACACGCTAAAGACATCAAACATGTCGAGGCACCCTCATCAACCACTGTGTGGAAATTTTTTTGAGTAAATGTTTTCATGGTGTAATCCACTACTATATGGAATGCTACATTGTAAGGAATACGAGGTTTGAAGTCGGTCGTATCAAGAATGATCATTCCTGGATTACAGGTCTCAACAGATCCTAAGGAAACTAACAAATCCTTTCTATGGGAAGGGCAACTCTGGAGGACGTCCAAAGAAGACATTGCATAAGGGGTTTGTGACAAATCCTCCACCATAGAGTATTTCTGGGCAGCCCTTGCGTTTGGGTTGTGGGAATCTTTCTAGAAATCACCTTTGGGGATGCGTGTCATTATTTCACCCAACATCTTCTCAATCTAGAGAGGAAGATGTGGGTTTTCAACTTCTTTACCCTTCTCAGAGGTGTTTGGCACTCCATAGTTGTGTGTCCTAGTTGTTATGTCAACACTACCTTTCATTATATACACATTTTTGGATGAAGGATTACTTGAAGACAGAGGGGGTCCCTGACCAACCCCTTTTGCGCTTGAAGAGGCTTGAGATCAATTTTTCCCATGCAGAAATGGATTCATTAACACGATAGGCGACTGTTGTGCCAATAACTTTTGGGCCTCCGCAAGATGAGGGAATTGGTGAGTCGGACGGTCTTCCCTGAAAATATTACATGGATACTTAGACTTCTTCTTTTCAGTGTTTCCCTCTCCAGCATTATTGGTAGGTTTACTATCCCCCTTACCCTTCTTTCATTGTTTCTTCTTTCCGTCAAGCTGCTAGGTGGCCTTCGGGTTTGTCGATTGCACACTGTGTACATCCAACGTTTGAGTAGGGGGAGAAACCGAACCAATGGTCTGGCTGGCCGTTGTCTACTATATTGACAATTGTTGTAATTGATTCGACAACTGATCAACGATCTTAATTTGCATTGAACCTACAATACCATCGGCATGTGGTCCGTGTCTCTGTCTGGTCTTGTCAAGTATCGATCGTGGTGCATCTGGAAAAACTTCGTAGAGTAAACTAGACTAAGAGTAAATCAATTCTAGTTGTTGGGCTCTCATTATTGCTTCTTCCTTTGAAAATACCCCCAAGGTTGTGACATCTTTAGATAACTGAGGTACCAAAGACTTAAGGAACCACTCAAGTAGGAATGTTGGTGGGACTGACACTTTTATCAAACTCTTCCGGTGTCTCCATTCTTGGATTTGATTTGAAATACAGTCCACTTTTGTCTTCTCAAAGTTGGCCAGCAATTTGGTGCTGACATTGTATCTCATAGGTAATTTGAAATGTTTTAAAAAATTCATTGCCAATTCGCCGAAGGAATAGTATATTGAGCAGTCGATATCGATGTACCATTTTGCTACACGCCCGATGAGAGTGTTTTGAAACAAACACAACTAGACGGAGTCGTCTCTCAAAGAATTGGACGAGCACCATAAATGGAAGGTAGTTACATGATCGCTTGGATCTTCGTTAGGCTTGGCCTCGAACTTTGGGATGCTCGAAGGAAACTTGGTCGACATAGGGGGGAAACACAGATCATGACAGATGGGGTCATTTAATAACCTTGTCAAGTCTAGCAAGTGTAGAGTTTCCATAAATGGTCATTTGGGTTGTTGTTTGTAACCAGGGAAAAAGGAGCCTGGAGTTTGGTTGGCACCAGGTTCCCAGGAAAATTTAGGTTGTTGGCCAGGGTTCTGGTAATAACCATGGTTGTGACCAGCATATGGATTATGGTCTTGTTGAGATGTCATCGGGTGAATCCCATAATAGGACATAAAGGGATGGGCTTGCATCGCATTCCAAGGATTTTGGGAAGGGTTTCCCCCTGTCGATCCGACGGACATAGGTGTTGAGCTTTGCCTGGGGTTTCATTGGCTATGGAAGGGGTTTCCCTCGATCGACATCCCTGGCAAGAGAACTGATCACTTCCATGGATTCCAAGGTCCTTGTGAGGAAGGAATTCCTAAGTTTGCCCCTTGTGTAGGAATAGTACCCTGTACAAGATGTTATTGTCCATAAACGGGGTTTCCCTCGGCCAAGATGGCAGCTGCTGAGAAAGAGTTGTTACCAAATGCGTTGAGCAAAGAAAATGGTGTCAAACCTACCAACATGATATAAGTAGGAAGTCCTTGACTACCTTCTCCAAAATAACTATAGTTTATGTTTGGCCTGATGGAGTGTTGTTGGGCACCGTTGAGTGAAGGGGATGAAGGGGGTATATGACCACCTCCATAAGGGAAAGCATTATAGGGAGCTGAAGTGCCCCCCATGGATCCTTGTAGAGGAGCGTTGGAGCTCCCTGCCTCAAGACCTAACTTCTGTAGAGTGGAGTGGGAAAGGAAAGTGCTCGTACTGAAGCCAGAAATCCCATATGAGAACAGAGGGCCTTCCGCACTCTGTGTGAATGAATAAGTGATCACCGCCATAGACGGAATCAGACCATTTCCTAAGGTAAAGGCAGTTGAAACCATAGTGGTCCGGACTGATGAAAGTTGGTTAGGAGGTGGAACACCCCCTGTAGTGACAGTCGTAGAGGAAATATGAGTATTCCTTGAAGAAGTAGCATCATTTGTTTCCATTGTTTTTTGTGACACTACCTAACGCTCATAAGGTTGAACTTGTACAACAATGGGCATTGATGGATTAGTTATTGGAGGGTTATGTGGACCAAAATCTTTCTCTCCGAGGTAAAAAATTATTGGCTCCTCCAGAATCAAATGTTATCCTCTCGGAGATGAGTTGGGCACATTTTCCTGTAACCT
Organism: Picea engelmannii; assembly: GCA_009831015.1. Taxonomy (NCBI): domain Eukaryota; kingdom Viridiplantae; phylum Streptophyta; class Pinopsida; order Pinales; family Pinaceae; genus Picea; species Picea engelmannii. The sequence goes on from ML781832.1 coordinate 48,282, forward strand.
GGTTACCTCAAATGACCCTTGCTAGTCTAGTTGTTACCTTAGAGGTGGCAGGGGAGGCTCGAGATCAACCAACGACAGGACCAAACGCCTTCGCAACTGATGGATCTCCCGATCCTCCACTGTGTGAGAATATAAAGACGCAATAGGGATTTATATAATCATTTAAAAACCAACACTCACTAGAAACAATTCCTATGAGATAATACAAGCACATCACTAGCTAGTTGGAAGAACAATTACAATAGCCAACACTAGAGAAACTTACCGGTGCAAGTGAAACTCGAATACGGAAGCACCCTCCAGGTATACTCTGCAAAGAATGGCTCGATTCCTGCCCTAGGTACCACAGTATACCCCCACAGTCACCTATGTAAGTCACTAAGATAAAGGCAACTAGGTTGTCAACACGCGAATAGTCACCAGGCGGGTACAGTCGACAGTCGGGTAGACTGCAATGAGTAGGGTATCAATCCAGAAACCTATCAAGGGTATCGAAATCAAGTGTTCCAAAAGACGACTGAGGACCTCGAACGAATTCTATACCCATGAAGCTCCATGGAAAATGTGATCAATGGAATCCTAAGATAAGCCCTCTATATGCATTCCCCACTACGCTTGGTCCGAATTTGGAGGGTTTATATCTGCTACCTTTTTGCACGTGACCTCATGTTTATCCCTTGTGTTAGAGGGGGGTCCCGTATAAATTTCATGACTACTAGACTTTCAAGCACTCCCTAGCTCAGACTCTTATGTTTGTTTTTGTAGCCTTGAAGAGTTTCCTCTCCAATCCTAAATCAAGGCTCTATCATAGACTAAATTGTTGAACCCTTCAAACACGAAGTCTAATAACTTTTAACTAGGCGTTAATTTTAGTGGTTGTCTTAAAGTCAAAAGGAACGAAAGTGAAACCAATGATGTTCTTTGAGAGACGAAAGAGAAGAGCATAAGATGATACTGGAAACAAAAGTACTTCTTTCTTCACAAATAAAGAATTGCCAATTTAAACTCTTTCATCAAACTTTTCATAACTACTTTTCTCAGATCTTTGAAAAGAAAAACTCAAAACAAGATTTTTCTCGACTACGAGCTACTTAATTTCCTAAGCATTCAAGTAAAGAAATTAAGAAAACCTTCTTTTTCCTTGGTAAATGATCTAAAATTGAAGAAGACTTGAAATACTTGAAATTATTTGCAATGTGAATGTTATGTGTTTAAAGCAAAAGGATCAGTTTGCAACAGATAAATTAAGGGATTACTTATTAAAATTACACATGGACAGTAGCATAATCAATGAACATAAGCACATAAACACAACAACTGAAAAATGAGTCCACCCCTCTCTTGGGCTACATCTCTTGGTCCAGCTTCCAATGGATCATTATTATTAATTGCTCAAAAAGTGCTCAAAAACATGTCTTACAATGCTCAAACTGACAAACTGATTGCTCCAATGGCTTCAGAGCGTCCAAAAACCCCTGTCTGGGCTCTTTTGGCACCTCAATTGGTCGAAAAATGAAGAAGTTAGGCCACTTGGAAGTCTCCCTCTTGAAGCTTGTTGTCTCTACATCTACAAATTGCACCCTTGTCAATTGAACCTGGCTCACACGCAATAAGTAGCGTGAAAACCCAGCACCAGGAGAAACCATGTCAATGATGAAAACCATAGGATGGTTAAGGGCATGCCAGCCCCTAACCGCCTAGCACCTGGGCGTATGGGTCATGTGAGCACGCGCATTTGGAAAAAAGTGGTTAAATGGTTACAACCGTTTTGAAACTACCTGCACTCCTTTTCGTATAGCCAAGGGTCATGTGGTACATACAATGGAACCAGGGCTATGTGTTAAACCCTGCGCGCCAATGGTCGACTATACGATATGTATTATGGTCATGTGTGCAATCAAACGACCGCGGGTCAGGGCTAAGCCCCAGCCCAACCCCCTGCCAACGGTCACATACATTGAACTTAAATACAATTTAATACATATATATTACAACGCACAATGCATAACCCAATGGTCGGTCAAAGTTTGTTAAAGATATGGAGTGTGGGAGGTCCGGGGGTCAAACCCCACAGACTCCAATACATTTTACATACCACCAATCAACCAATTCTGGGGTGCCACGTGGCAACCCATGATTGGGCCATGTGGCACCCAATCATTGACCAGAAAAATTTCCACGTGTTGACATCTGATTCGACAACTTTCAACCAACAAATTCTTGCCACATCACTTCTGTACGGTCGTACGATCCTGCCACGTCAGACTGTATGGACTGTACGGACTGTACAGTCAGCATCATTTTTTTACCTGTTTGACTTGACGAATAGATCATTATATCTCCCGCTCCTGACGTCTGTTTGAGACGAAAAGAGTTGTGTTGGGTTCACAACGATGAGACCTACGCTCTCGTCCGGTTTGAAGCGATTCCGAGCACTTTGAATTTTTGAGAAAAAATTGATCCCCTGATCACACCTCCCCATTGGGAAGCTTTTGGACCTCCAAAAGACTATTTTCATTCTATGTGAAGATGAGGGTAAAGTTCCCTCACCCTTCCAACCTCAATCCACTTGGCCTTGCTTGGATTCGTCCCTTTAATACCAACTCGCAAATACTCCACATTTCCTCGTTTCGAAGTTCGCATTCTCCTATCAAGGATGGTGTCTTCCTGTAGTTCTATTAGATACTCTAGAGAAAAATAATCTATGGAAGGAATCTGAACATGCTCTCCTTGATCATCAATCAATGGAGGCTCATACAACTTCAAATTCTCAACATTAACAATTACATATATCTGCATATAAGGAGGCAAATCTAGACGAAAGGCATTGTTACCAATCTTGTCGATAATCTTGCAAGGACCATATCAAACCGGTTTCAAATTTTTACCTTCTCCTTTAAGCCTCTCCTTGCTGATGTAAAGCCAAACTTCATCTCCAACTTGGAAACTATGATCAACACGATGCTTCTCATGTCTCGTCTTGTACTTGGCCTGACTCTTTTCCAACTGCTCTTGCACCACTTGATGTATCGACTGAATTTGTTCAATGAACTTCTCTGCCCTATCAATTTCATATTGACCATCAACAACAATATCTTTCCTGAAGATAAAATCCAAAGACGACTTGGGAAAATTGCCAAAACATGCTTCAAATGGTGACGTTTGCGTCGAATAGTGCTTAGCTCGATTGTATGCATGTTGAATGTAATGTAAATGTTCATCCCAAAGTTTAGGATGCTTTCTGCAATAAGCACGAAGAAGATGCACCACTGTACAATTCACCACCTCTTTTTGACCATCTATTTGTGGATGAAAAGATATGCTCTTTTTAAGTTTGGTGTCCATGAGTTCCCATAAACTTGACCAAAAACTTCCAACAAATCGAGAATCTCGATCAGAAATAATGGACTTAGGCAATCCAAAATGTACCCAAACATTTTGAAAGAACAACTGTGCCGCTTGTTATGTTGTTACCTGCTTAGTACAAGGTATCAAAATACACATCTTTCTAAAATGATCAACCACAACATAAGGATAATCATGACCATGTCTCGACATAGGTAAACCACCTACAAAATCCATGAAAATACTTTCCCAAGGTCGAGGAGGAACTGGAAGTGGAGTGTACAAACCCAACTTTCAATTACTAGGTTTACTTGTAGCACACAACGAACATCCTTGAACATATAGCGAAACACTTTCATTCATCTTAGGCCAGTAGCAGTATCTTTGCAAATGAGCCACTGTCTTGCCTACACCAAAATGACCAGCAATTAGAGAAGAATGTGCTTCCTTTATGATGTTTATTCTTTCCCCCTGTGGAATACACAACTTGCCAAGATGATACAAGAGGTTATTATTCACATGATAATCCAATTCTTCAACATGGTTAGAGTGGCACAAAGTTTCATACACTTCTTTGAAATCAGTATCTAAAGCATATTGCTCCACATAACTTTCATGCATTATAGGACTCTGCTTAAGAATAACTGAAGCACTAATAATAGGCCTTGAAAGCATATTAGGGAATTTGTTAAAAATTTCCTTCTTATACCCGATAACCAAATGAAACTGTTTAAGAAAACCCATCCATCTGAAGTGCCTAGCTTGTTGTAGCTTTGTCTGTGATTGTAAGTATTGCAAAGGTTGATGATCGGTGTGAATAATGGTTTCTTTTCCCAACAAATAATGCTTCCATTTTTTAACACTTTGAACCAATG
>ML781832.1:60809-74372 GCA_009831015.1 Picea engelmannii
AACTACCATAGTGGGCCTTATTTAATAATATAGTGGACCTAGTCCACCTTACATTGAATGCCCTCCACTATTATCATTATGGGCCCTCTGCCCCCCCCCACTACCTCTCTCTCTACCTATAGATCTACCAATATAATAACCACAATTACTGAATACACAATAGATCCACAAAGCAATATAGAAGAAACCACACATTATTATTACCAAAACCCTTGAGGTAGGGAAACACCATACAATGGATCCTATTATGGAAGGGATCCTCTCCTGTTCACTTGCCTCTTCGAGGGGGCATCCTCCTATTGAGCTACCGCTCCAAACACAATACTACTCTTCATGTCTCATTACATTGCTTAAACCCCTTTATATAGTGCTACCATCACCTAAGAACATTCTAGAGGAGGAATCTTCTAGAAGTAGAACCTTCTAAGAAGTCCTCTTATATTTATTATATCTAACTACCATAGTGGGCCTTATTTAATAATATAGTGGACCTAGTCCACCTTACATTGAATGCCCTCCACTATTATCATTATGGGCCCTCTGCCCCCCCCCACTACCTCTCTAGCTACCTTACAAAATATCATATTGCATTGTATCATAGTCATTGAGTATATCATCCATGTGTGAATTTAAGTTGCGTGTGTTAAGATAGAGAATTGATACCGATGACTTTGTTTGTATGAATTGGTAATCATACTGCAGTTGCCATTTTGCGGTGCTCCTCAGTCGTTCCATTTCAATAACAACTTTATGTTTCACTTTGAACTTATCTTTTGTAAGAGGACTTAATAAATAAAAGGAGTCTATGCTTCTGACACGGGACAGTTCTGTGTATACAAGTCCATGTATCTGAATTCCAGTAGGCTGAAATCCAACATTATCAGGTGTTAGTCCTTGCGATCTGTGGATTGTACGTGCACATGCAATTTTAATCGGAAACTATTTTCGAATCTTTAGTTGACCTATATTTTCTGATGTCAATACTGGATTTGATATTGGAAAAATAGGTGTCCAATTGCTTGCAATGTTTGAATTATATATATAAACCAACTTGCTTGCTTGTCTCTTGCCTATATGCGGTTCATGGAACTTAATCCGAAGGACATCAATTTTTTTTGTTTTCGTATAGCCTTTGAGTATTCCATCTGCACCATTGACGAAGCCATCATGTGAATCATATTTACAGGCATATATTTCAACCAACATTTCTAATTTCAGGACAAGATGAAAAGGTAAAGTGGTTGTATGTTCATGACATGGCACATTTCCATGGTTGTCCTCTTCTAGGTCAATTGAATTGATGGTGATATCATCGCCAGGCATGAGCGATAGCATGTGGCTGTTATGCATTGAAACATCTGTATTTGTGTAGAATAGGTAAGGGAATGTTGGGTTTTTTGTGTAGGCTGCAAGTACGTCAAATTGATATATGTTATGTCATCATATGTTTGGCTGTTTTTCCGCATTTTATTCAGAATTTCTATGAATGTTTCATCTATCTGGTTCATTGTAGTATGCAATTCAAAGCATTTAATTATGTCTCTCCAGAAGTCGCGCGTCATTGTTTTCATGTTAATGGTAGGTTTTTCAAATATCAAAGAATCTTGGATGGGTTGTGCCTGGTAAAGATTCCCACAAAATATCATGTCAATGTTTCCAAAGTATTCCGTGTGCACCTATTTTACGCTTCTTAGTCGGTTGTCAATGGAATACAAGAACCAACTTCCAATAAAAGATGCTTCATCTATAAACACAAGTTGGATTTCTTCATAAATCTTAGTCAATGTATCCAACATTTCCTTACTAAGTGGAATAAACTGTGACTTGTTAAAAGGAATTAAAAATACAGAGTGGATTGTTGTTCCACCTACATTATATGCATCTTTTCCTGTGTATGAAACTATTAGGCCCTTTGGTTTCATAGGATCAGAGGAATTGTTTGAATCATAGATTCGTATAAGAATTTGTAATAGTGATTTCAATGTGAATGTCTTGCCTGTTCTTGCTCCACCTGTAAGGAACAAGTGCATAGGAGTGTCCATGTTCAAGCATTTTTTAAGCGCAATGTACTTTACAATTGTTTGTTGTTCTTGATTCAACAGACTTATTATTTTGTGGTATTCATTATTTTCAATTAGGGAAAGTTTTTTTGTGAATTGAAAACCAATATTGATATGTTTTTCACTTCCACTTGCTCGAGGATGAGGCAAATCCGCTTGTAATTCATAGGACTCGCAAGCCGTTCTAGTTGTTTTTTGGTTTGTGAATGTCTCATCAAGATTGTCGGGGTTTTCTAGCTCATTAACTGCATTTTCTAGATCACCCCATGTTGGATTAACATTGTAGGTAAATCTATCTTCATTGATGTGCAATATAGTCTCAGATGAAACATACACAGCCTCCCATGTAGAGAAGTTATGTTTTAATGTCTCCTCATTTTCATCAAACGAAACGTATAGAAGCAATTTTATTCTACAATAATTTTCATAGTCAGAATGTTTATTTTATTTGACAAACCATATCACAGAGGGTTTTTTTCTTTTTGATATGGGTGCACCATTTTTTTTATAATACGATACGAAATCTACTAAGCAGATATGGCTAATAGGATATGGACGCTAGAGGTAATAATCAACAATAGAGAGACGTAGTACGTCTTCTGAATTTTCAGGCTCTTGTTCTAGCAAAACCAGTGGTTTAAGCACAAATGTGTGTTTCTCAAGTGGATATGTGTTTATGAAGACACATTTTCTTGAAATACAAGTGAGGGGTAGGGAAAGTGTAATGTGAACTTCTTGTTGAGTAGACATTTGTTGAATATTAAGAAATTTATTCCCAAGTGTGTGTATCATTTGTATGGCATCAATATGACTTCTTTCATGTTCTTTGCGTATTCTTTTGAATGCACTTGTCATAGATTTGTCAACCATTGTCATATATGAGGTACAATACGATGTTGCAACATATGCATTGAGGACGCACTGTGCATCTATATTTTCTTTCCACATAACTGGCATGCCCTTGGAGAAATTGTTGTTCCAAATATGAGAAAGTTTTTGTTTAAGGAAAACTTTTGGTTGTTTAAGCATACATTGTATGGCTTGGATGTACTCATCTTCTGATAGATTTATCTTTGTCAAGAAGTCATCGAAGCTCATCAACTCATCAAACTCTCCTTGTTATAGAAATGCGAACAAGGATTTAGATTTCTCAACAACAACATTGTCCTCTAAACTAAGTAGCTATGTGATTCTTGTAGATCTCATTGGCGGCACGGGAAAGTTGTATCTGCAATGCGAGTTTTTTCATTTTCTATAACTTCTTGTATGGTAATTTCTATGGAATTTGGAAAGTTCTGGATCCAAATGATCTATGTTGCATGTTATGTATTTGTCCACAAATTGCTCAATCTATGAATTGTTGTCAGTTCCATAGATTGGTGTACCCTCTATCCACAACAATGCATGGTCATGTTCATTTCCCCTATTCTAGAATTTAGTCACAAAAACATAGTCCGATATTTTTCTGAATTTTTTTTCATCGTGGCATATAAATTGTCTCAAAGCATTTATTCTATGTCTATAGTAGCGAGTACATGTCACTGGGTCTTTTCTTATGAGGTAGTCAATGTCATTATTTTCTAGTGTATTGGTTTGTTTTTTACTTTTCCTATTCCTATGCAGGTCAAATATGACAACCACCAATGGATCCCAATAATGCTCTTCACTTGTAAATGTGATAAAAAATGTTGGCAGGCCCAATTGTCGGATCATTGAAAAAATAGTTTTCTTGTTTTTTTGAAAATAGTGAGGAGAGGTGCGAATGTTTTTGAAATCTATGTATCCAATATCAGATTTCATAATGTTTTCTAGGTTTACTTTGTACTTGACATCCTTGGCCAACAAATTTATTCCTTTTAACTTTCCTTTTCTTATTTAGACTCACATGTAGGAGAGAACTTTCTCTATTATTATGCACATTGTTTTGAATTTTTTTTTGTTATGTGACAGGAGAAGTCAACACTTGAATGTAGCATCTCCCATCGTACTATTTTATGATAATTGAATCATTTTGTAATGTCATTGGCACTTGGATATCCATAGAAGAGTGTTGGGAAGTTCATTTCCTCAGCAAATTTGTCCTTGAATATTTCAAGTGGACATTTCCCTTTAGCAGGTGCAATTTCGACAATCTTGTCTTGCAAGTCATGAATGCACTGTGAATTAGTGAATCCATGCACCAATGTCTCAGCAGGTGTTTCATTCTCCGATCCATCACTTGTATCAAATTTACTAGCATTTTCGAGAGTCTCTGCAAAGTTGGCATCCTCTTCTCCAAGAATAATGTTCCAGTTCTCATTTATACAAATGTTATGTGCTTTGTACGGGGCCTTGGAACATAATTCCTTTAATGCTTTCATAACAACATGCACACACACTTTGCATGTATGATACACATTTTTGTATTGCATGTGTATATTTAGAGCCACAACTATTGTCATTGTATCACTAATGAATTGTGGAAAGGATTTTTGCACAACATCTAGCTAAACAGTCACATTAGTAGTTGATCCTATTAAGCCCATCTGGGGTCCTTTATAGCCCCAAGGCTTGATTTGTGAAAATGAAATTTGTAGAGGCACAAGTCTCTCTTCAAGTTATGTAATTGCACTCACATATGGTAGTGGTGTATTACATCTTATTTGGTCAGGGGTTGCAAATTGCAGAAGTTTCCATTTTCAAGCAACCGTTTGTATGGAAAAAAATTTCCACTGGAAAATGTTTTATCGTGGACTGTCAAGCGGAGGTATTCTTCTTCCAAATCAGGCGTGAAATACTTACTATTTTTTGAGAAATTAAATTGTTCACAAATTTCACATGAAATGGAAGGAATGTCCTTAATTTGTTTTATGTAGGTCCGTCTTGCATATTTCTTTCGCAGGGAAGTATGGGTAGAAAGTGTTTGTTGTTTTTCATTGGTAGTATTGCATGGTATTTCTTCTAGCCCACAAAATGTGACAATTTATTAACCATTGTGGGATATGAGACTATACATGTTTCTATTGTGTTGTGAATGAACAAATTTATTTAGATTGTGATATGTGATTTTCTCTCTAAAAGGAAGCATAACAATGCATTTTTTTCTCTTGCGCATGACCTTTTTCAAGTTGTGGTAACTTACTCTACATTTCTTGTCCAAGGGCAGGATGACCTGATGGAAACTAGGATGAATTTCACTCTCATTCAGGTTGTGATAACTTATTCTACGTTTTTTTTTAAGGCATGTATGGCCTCATCAAAACTAGGATGAATTTCACGCATAACTTTTTTCAGGTTGTGATAACTTACTCTACGTTTTTTATTTAATCCCTATATGGCCTCATCACAACTGGGATGAATTTCACGCATGAATTTCTTGTTTAAGCTCTGTATGGCCATATCGCAACCGGGAGGAGTTCCATTCTCACTAAACAACATGACACGCGTATGTAGATTCGATGCGGTTTGGGTGGCATGGACATTGAACCCTGAACCAGTGATATGTCCAAGTAAAGGCTGATAATGGATATTTGTTGTTTATGTTTTAAACGAGAGGATGCCAATTGTTCGATCATAATTTGAATCAATAGACTAGGAATGGATAGTGCCATCTAGCAAGGCCGACCAAACCTGGATATTTAATCTTAATATGATAGACAACCATTTCAAATATAATCTGAAACCCTCCACATTTCCTTTTTCATATGGCAGCGCCATGTTTACAAGGTATTCTTGCCAACTTCCAATTGTCAACATATTTTGTAGGAGATATAGAGAAACGTGTTGATGCAAGCAACTAAAATCCTGTTGGATGCCACCTATAATTGCATTGTAAAAGGACTGTAAAGTGTAAAACCACAACGACTGCACATCGAATTCCACTGCTACCAAACAAAAATTTGCTTTGAACAAACTATCTCCATAGCCAGAAACAACAATTGTTGCTAGCTATAAACCATGGAACTCTATGCAATGCATAATCCATTTCCAATGTGATTTATGGTCTTTGCAAATGAGGGACAAGTAAATATGAGCTCCTTCAAGATTGCATATGGAAATGTTTTTGTATAGTAATGGTTCATAATGACCACTGACAACATTGGCATCATGGAACAAGATGCAATATGGATTGTTAAATGCAGTTTTGTTGAATAGTAGATATCTTTTTTTTCTTGTCAATGACCATATTCAAATTGATATATTGAGTCAGTTAGACAACCACATTATACAAAATGTATCTCCCCAAATTACCCTCTCATGTGCAGGCAAAATTGGAGATGCAGACAACCGCATCTTTGAGAAATATGTAGCGACATCATGTATTCCATGCAACTGTCGAAGAAAATCAGATTCCAATTTGTATTCATATGAATGAAATGCCTCAACATCACCGTTTTTTAAAAACCCCAATAAATAATCTATCAATCCATTGCACAGGTCGACCGAGGAATAACGAAAATGCAGTAGAACCTGAAATGCATAGAAAAGGCAATCCCTTACAGTATACGAGAATGCATCCAATCTAAAAAGGTCATTTCTATGCAACACCTCGTCAATGATGTCATGCATAATTGAATGTGTATCTATTTCATATGACTCAGCATCTATTACTTCTTCCATCTTTTGAACTATGATACTTTCAGTTTGGATGAAAACAGAGAAAAGGGAAAAAAATAAAATAAAATGAGTATGTATCCTTCAACCATCTTCTTGTCAATTTCAATCCCCCCTATTCCCCATAGCATATGAGAAGAAATCAAAACCAAACTGTAAAGAGAAACAAACATAAGAAACAACACAAATAAATAACACCATAAATTTACTGAGCAAAAAGACCGATTTGAACCTATTCATGGCATGCATCCTACAAGATTCTCAGAGCTAGAAAAAGTTCTGCAAAATAGAAAGGACATGACTAAGGAAATAGGTGGACACTATTTTCCAACCCACAGAATAAAAGAATTCCCTGCCTCTACACCCCGACGGATGGTTCCCTCTTCTGATAGCTTCAAACTAGTTTTCGAAAACCCCTTTGCATTGCAATTTTTGAAATAGATATGAACGTGGAAGAAATCATATGAAGACACATGGTTTCCAGGAATAAAAATTAAGAGCACAGAGAAATATGTTCTGCAAAATAATTTTGAGGTAGGCACAAAAACTTACCCATCAATGAGGGATGACAAGAGATCAGCCCCAAAACCTGCAAACCACAACAATAGATCCAACAACTTGCAAAGTTGAAGAACAAAAACCCAGGGAACAAACACGAAGAGGTCCAACTGTAACTGCAGGACCTCAAATTTGGAAATTTGAATCAAACAAGAACAAGAATGATGGAATGAACCATGGAACAAGAATCAACCACTGAACTAGGAATGTCAGTGGAAAACAATTCAACACAATTTCACTACAAACAACACCATCAAAAAAATGGAATGAAATTGTATTGCAATGCATCTGTACAATAAACAATAAACATTTAAGACTACCAGACCTATTAGGTAAACACTTAAGACTGTCAGAACCGTTGAAGGGCATATCCCTGCGAAAACATTTAAGAAAAAATGCAGCGTGGAAGGCCTATTCTCTCGAAGCACGTAAGAATATAGCAAAAAATCACACATACTAATATGCTAGAGAATGCATTCTAGCTAGCAAAAAATTCTAAGCCAAACATTCGAACTAATGCTAGCATTAATCCACCTTTGACCAATACATAAGAAAATATATGATTCAAAAAGACCATATACGATCAAATACTTTGAATATGCCAACATATATAACATTGGGAATAGAAAAGCTGGCAATAAGACCTCCAATCCATTGTCCAATCAAATCATGACATATATGGTACTTTTTATTATATAAAAACCGATGTTTTCAGTTCCCTGGTTCCAACAATAGATAATATGGAAATATTTATGGTCAAAAGACAAACTAATACAAGGTCAACGAATTATTGATCACTATAGTCCCTCTATGCCTACGACAGGGACTAATAATAACAAAAAGCAATATTAACTTGCAACGTAAGATGCCAAATTCACTCTATTGAAAATTCTTTATAATGATGATAACAATACATAACTATTTGGACCTACAACATGATTATTTGTAAACTTCATCCACTAAGTTATTTTATTAATGTGCAAGTTCTTAAATTTCAACCAAAATATTAAATTTTGCAATTACATAACATAACTTCTAGTCAGGCCACAACAAATTCAACAACTATGGACTCAAGTAGATACAAAGCCTCTTCTTTAGTGCGTAGTGTAACTTAAGTTATCTTTCACATGTCTATAGATTCATTAGAAGTACTTCACTCCATGTTGGAATTGGTTGGGATAGTTTTACCATTAAATTTTGGAACTTGAGTGATGGGATAAGATATGATCAGAGAAACATTTTATATAAAAACATATATAAATATAAATTTATTAACAAAATATTTAAAAAAATATTTGAAATAATAACAAGAACCATATAATATTATTGAAAAGGAATGTGATGGATGATTTGACGTTGAAACTTGTTCTTTTGGAAACTTACTCTTTTTTCCAATAGAAAAATTGCTCATTATATTAATATATAATTTGTTCACATGGAAGAAAACTAAGCTAGTTAATTACATCCTCCAAACTATGAAAACTTAAGTACAAGTCTATTTTCATATGGTGGGATCCAAGAAAAAAAATTAATGAAAAAAATGTAATTCTGACTATCCCTTGGCAGCTTTCCTTGGAACAAGTATAACCTCAAAAAAAACCCCGACAACCTTTAGGGATTTATGCAGAAAAAGAATGCTATAAGAAGGGTTATATGCTAAAATAGATTAAGAAAGAGTGTGGGGCCCTCATGTCCATCAACCCAATGGTTGTATCTGATTTTACCTTCTTTCTTATGGAGTGCTATCTTGGAGAGTAAATCAACATCCTTGTTTTGATCCCGATAGATGTGTGAGAAACTGATCCAATATCCTTGAAGAATTTTTGGAGCTCTCTAATTCTATCTTTCCATCCCAATAGAGAGAAAACATGTAGTTTTACTTTGCGATTCAACCAGTCGATTATGATTTTGGAGTCACCAAAGATTTGTAATGCTTCAATGTTGATTCTAGCTGCGAAGTTGAGAGTAGCCCAAACTCCAAGTAATTATGCATTGGTGTTGGTACCTGGACCATAGTTAAAGGTCCATTTGTAAAATGGATTATCATTTAACCTTAACAATCCCCCTACCCCACTCTGAAGACCATTAGACTGTGCTACTCCATCAAACCAAGCCGCAAAAGTGCCTCCTTGTAAGCGAATCTGAACATTTTTTGGGATCGCCACTTTTGTTGGAGTTTTTGTGTTACCAACAATTTTGAGTGTTTTATCAATGATTCCACTAATAGAGGGGTCCCCATTTTCAAATAATTTCTTGTTTCTCTCCAACCGAACAAACCAACATACCAGAGAAGGAAGGGTGTGATATTTTCTCTCCTTTTTGGCCCCATTTTCATAACAAACAATGAAAGAGTTTCCTTCCCAGTCATAATTTAACTTTTGTTCACTTTTTATACTATCCAAGACTTGTCTTGTGAACGTACACTTGACAAAAAGATGCAACATTGTCTCTGAATCACATGTACATAGTTGGAAAATACTAGGGCCTTCCCAACCTTTCCGTTGCAATATGTCCCAAGAAAGAATTTTATTTTCAATTGCTAGGTAGGTGAACAGTTTGATTTTTTGTGCAATGTTCTAGGTCCACATGTGTCTCCTCCAACCACCAATAGATTGATTCCATAATTTATTTTTTAAATATGTATAAATATTTTTTATAAAAATAAGTCCAAATTTATCTCCCCCAGTCCACATGAGCTCATCTTATTTGTTTTGAAGCTACACACCCGATCTCAAAAGCGCTTTGCAGAAGACATCCCATTCCAAGGCTAAGTCACCAGTGAGTCCGATCTCATCACTGGATATCCAGTTGATTGATAAAAACCCTATCCTCAAGATACCTCTTGCTTGGTAAAGGTATCTAATGTTTTTATTGTTTAAGAAAGTTATGAGCTTTGGAGATAAGAAAGTTATGAGATTTGGATATCCAGTTGACTTCTTCAGTCCCAATATATAGTCCTTACCAATTATTACCAAGTGACTGGACTCGAGATTCCGGCAAACCCAGTGAGTGATAAGATTTACCAACTTTATAAGATTTTTCCAAGTCTGTGAGGTCGGTATCATTATGGAAGTAGTTGTTCTAAACCAGGTGCCTACCGAACAAAAGGGGAGATATTTGTCTTTTATAACCGAATTCCATATCCCCTCCTTGATCCACACATGCCAGATAGAGTTTGTTGCCAAACATTTGTTAAAGTGAAAGATATTTCTTATCCCCCAACCTCCATTTTTATTTAGTTTGTCTAGCAAATCCCAACTACATAAGTGAAAATATGGTTTTTCGATACAACCCGAGCAAAGAAAATTGTAAGTTAACTTTCTAATATTATCTAGTACCAAGGATGGTATGGCTGCCAGTGCCATCCAAAAAACAAGTTGACATTCAAGTACTGCTTTGATTAGAGTGAAACGACCTCCTAGGGAAAGCCATCTCTTGCACCAATGACCAATTGTTTTTTCAAACTTTGCTGCCAGCCAAGTCCAATCCATTTCCTTATAGGAATCAAATTTTAGAAAGTAACCAAGATACCTAAATCCCTCAGATATATCTACAAAGTTGTAAGGGAAGACTTCTTTAAAAATTTCCAAGGATTCCCCTTGAATTCGTGCAAAGTGAAAGGTCGACTTTGTCGATTTTATATGCAATGCCGAAGAACTACAAAAGATGTTTAGAATTTCTTTTATTTCCTTCCATTCCTGTAAGGAGTCATTTGTCATGATTAATACATCATCTACAAAGAAGATATGAAGGATCTTTACAATCCTAGAAACCTTCACTCCTGTCAACTTCCCTTCAACCTGTCCTTTTTTTAGAAGCAAGCTAAGTCCTTCCATAATAAAAATAAACAACAACAAAGAGAGTGAACAACCTTGCCTCAATCCTCTGCCATAGTGGAAAAAATGTGAGGTCTCACCATTTATAAAGACTATAAAATTTTCACTAGTCACACAACTCATTAACCACTTAGTGATTTGATGACTGAAGTCTTATTGAATAAGTATCAACCGTAAAAAATCCCAATCAATGCAATTAAAAGATTATATTAGATCCAACTTCAAGATTATCGCCTTTGATTTCTTCATCTTTATACTATGAAAGAATTCCTGGGTCGAGCCAATGGAATCCATAATTTGTCTTTCCTTTAGAAACCCCAGTTGTTTACCTGATAGAGTCCGCAAAATAATAGGTTTTATCCTATTTGCAATATTTTTTGTGATCAATTTATAACACAAGTTACAAAGAGCGATAGGTTTGTAATTTCCAAAAGTAGAAGGATTGTTTACTTTTGGAATTAGAGTCAAGAAATTCGAGTTTAGAGAACTTATCACTTTGCCACAAGACCTTGTATCTTCCACCACTTCCAATAGTTTGGCACCCACTAAATCAAAAAACTGTAGAAAGAACTTGACTGTCCAGCCATCGGGCCCCAAGCTTTTTTTTTTTCAAATGACTTTAGGACTTCGCATATTTCCTATTTTGTACAGGGGCTATCTAGAAGTAAGGTATCCTCCTCTATGGAAAAATGAGAGAAAATTATGGAAACAAAGACTTGATCAACAATACTTGTGTGATCAGAAGCCCCATAAAAATATTTAAAGTGTTTTGTGGCCGCTAACTTGAGTGTTTCCTGACGAGAATGGACTTGTACAGTCTCATCTTTAATTTCCCAAATGTGTTTTTTTATTTCTGCTAGAACTTGCATAGTGATGAAAGAACTTTGAATTTTGATCTCCACTTTTTATCCAGGTGGACTGGCTCCGCTGTATCCATAAGATTTCTTCTTCTAGGAGGATCTGATTTAGTTCAGTCTCTATAATTTTCAATATGTTTTCCCTACCTCGATTCCCCCCCTCTGCGAATCTTCATGCAATTTGGCCTCTAATTCTCCCTCCAATTATTCAAGTCTTATAAGCTTTTTCCTTCTAGGGTTTTTTTTCCAGGATTTGATTCTCTTTTTTATGGTCTTCAGTTTCCAAACTAAATGTTGTTGTGCCCCCAGATCATTCTTAAATTTTTGTTCATTCCAAACTTCTTTTACAATATTAGAGAATTATGCTTCAAGCAATCAACTCGAGTTTATCTTAAAGGGATAGGTTGTCAGAAAAGGGAGAGAATCAAATTGTAGTAAAATTGGCGCATGTTCCGATAGATATGGGTATGCCACCCATGACCTAATCTTGCCTTTGATAATTACCATATATTAGGAAAAAAAAATCCAATCTAAACGTTTTGAGATAGTCTCTGAACCTGTTAGACCATTTCTCCATGTTAGAACTAGTTCGTCTGGAACTATATCCACGAGACAATGTTCTTGAAAAAAATTATTGAAATACCCAACCAACTAGTCTTGATGTGTCAAATCTCCCCACACTTCCTCGACATTTAAAGTGAGGTTAAAGTCCCCTCCTTCTGTCAGATTCTTATGTGATAACATGCCCCTGGTAGCCACCTTCTCCCAAAATATTTTTTTGACAAAACATGGTCCATAAACATTTAGAAGCAAGATCAACTATTTATTCCAAAGACAGGTACTTGTTAGGAAAATTCCACCACAACATAGATAAGGGACTAGATCAAATTTTGATGGGTCCCAAGTCACTAAAATTCCCCTAGAATTTCCTATCGAGCTAACATCATAGGTTATTCAAGAGGGTTGAATGGCGTTCATAAATAACCTGGCCTTATTTCCATCGACCAACATTTCTTGTAGGAATATGATATATGGAAAATTCCTATTGAGAATTCATATAAAGGAGGTTGATTTCAGGGTCCTCCCCACCCGTCTGACATTAAGGGAGAGAAATAGAATGGCTTGGGCTTGGGTAGGGATTTCATGCCTCTAAGCGCCCCAATTTTAGAAAGATTTGTTTGGTGAACCTCTGGAAGAGAAGGAGTGTTATCTAACTTTTTGCGTACACTTCGGGTTTTTATAGGGGAGATCTCAAACCCCCAATCCATTCGATCAAGTATAATCCTTCCCCAAGCCCAACCGTGTATTATCCGGGTGTCCAAAGACCCCACTAGGCTCCAGTTTACGATAGAAAATTATCCCCTGAAAGGTAGGAATAGGTATAGGAGAGAGGGCTTCCCTATAAGTCGGGATAAAGGTATCCAAAACTACTCCTATGTAACTTTCTCCAAATTCTGATTCTCTAAAACATGGGATGATACTATTCCCTTTTGGCTCACTACTCACATAACCTACACCACTCAAAACCTTTGATTCACAACAATGTGTGTCATCTGCAGTGGAGCAATCCCTTCCAGAATCGCATGTGGTTCTAAAAATTTCTCAGGGTTCCATAGAATCAGAGGATGGAACACCCTATCTCTCCTCCCCCCCCCCCCC
>ML781832.1:88790-100087 GCA_009831015.1 Picea engelmannii
AAACACATTGACACTCGGTTTCATTTCATATGCGAGTTAGTCAATAATGGTGACATTGCACTACAATTTTGTGGTTCTCGAGATCAGCTTGCTGACATCTTCACAAAGCCCCTAGGAAAGTCAGTTTTTGACTTCCAGAGACATCACTTAGGCATAGTCAGTGCTGCTGATTGTAACTGTTGAATCTAAGAGGGAGCGTTAAATATATTGTACCCTCAACAGTATGACCGTACACTGACAGCTGTACTGGACAGTTGTACTTTCTATTTTAGTCTTGCTTGAGCATATATAGCTCAACCATCTTACATTGTAACTATCTCCTGAGTATCTTCTGAGTTCTGTACTTCTTTATACATTTCAATATATTGTTCTATTCTTTCTCTCTGCATCTCTCTTTGCTTCACAATTTATCACTCGACACACCTTACATTCTTTCATTTTCCATGTAATTCCCTTAGAAGGAATTTAAATAAATAAATAGGTATCTAAGGGAGCATGAATGTGTATAATTTGATCTCAAATAATATAATATGTTTTTTTAATTTAAATATGGTAATATGATATATGGAATTGAAACAACGCTGGTGATTTCCTGGCGTTCCAGTTTATAGTTCTCCAGACAAATGGAACCACAACAATCACCAATTCGAGCACCAACTCGGCTTCTTCTCAGGAGGCCTCCTAATGAACCAGCCACTGGTATGGAGAATGATAGTGAACACAGGAACAACCAAACTTAAATTTTTAACATGCTCCTTTTTGTGTTTTGATAGAGGGTTTATTGTATAAGGTCTTCATCTTAAATTTTTGTGGCCATGTAAACTGGTATTTTCAAGACGATAGTGAAATATCACATTATTAATACATTAATAATTTGGTATTTTGTGGCCATGTAAACTGGCATTTTCAAGACCCCATTTGATCCAAATAAACGAGCGACTGGTATGGATAATGATAGTGATTTTGTGACTATGTAAACTGGCATTTTCAAGACTGCTTCTTCTCCTTGAGTCTCACCTCGGCCATTTGATCCAAATAATCCTTGATTCTCACCTTGGCCATTTGATCCAAATAAACCAGAGACTGTTATGGAGAATGATAGTGAAGACAACAATGACCAAACTTAAATTTTTAGCATTTCTTTTCTTTTGGTTTTGATAGGGGTTTATTCTATAAAGTAAGCAGTCAAATCACATGTTTTTTTTAAAGTGCGGCACCATAAGAAAAACTTCCCAAGGTACGTGGATTTTGTAAAAGTATATAACCCACTGATCTTTTTGATGAATAGTGATAGAGCGAGCCGATTACATAAAGAAACCATCACTTGTGTGGTGGAGTGTAAAAGTATATAATCCATTCATCTTTTTTATTAATAGTGAGGGAGCCAATTGATTACAGAATTAAGACCTGACCTTTATGGATAAAAGATATTGGTGTCCGAGATTTCGGGTTTGGTATGGATAAAATATATTTTTTATGGGTAAAATATATTGGTGTGAATAAGGGCAGCTAGAGATTAAGAAAATTCATTGTGGGTTTTGTTTGCTTGTAATCTCATAGTTTTATCAATGATATATGGTAGAAATATAATGATATATGGTAGAAATATATTGTAGAAATTTGCATGCCTGTGACACAGCAGTCTTATAAATGATATATGATTGATTGAAATAAACAGTGTTATAAACTAAGCAACGAATTCAATATTTTGTCGTTCTATTAATGCACATATTGTTGAAACTGATTGGTTTTTCAATTAGAATAACTTGTTCTGAACATACCTAACCCTCGAGCGTTCTCAACATCATTACCTTGTGTTTTTAATATTTGTTCTGTATACCATGGATGACAGTTTGACTTAAAGAACTCTAAATAAACAATAACATCATTACCTTGTGTTTTTAATATTTGTTCTGTATACCATGGATGACAGTTTGACTTAAAGAACTCTAAATAAACAAGTGTTGCAGGGCAACTCAGTCCCTGCCGGGATGGGGTTGACTTGTACTAGGAAAAATAAATGGGCAAAACCTGTTGTAAAAAATGGTTTGTTTTAGAATGTCTTTTACCCAATTATTATTAGGATATTGTGTAAAATGTTATGCACTTGAGAACCCTTAATTGACAGAAACAAAATCTGCCTGTAAAAAACATCAACAGTCTGTTCTTAACCAATAGTCAATTTTTGGAATGTCTTAAACTAATTCAAAATATCCTCCAGCCTTTTGTGCAACACGAACCCATTTGTTATAAGATTCTTGGACAAGTAAGGAATTTTGCACTGAAAATGCCTTAATAATGAGTGCAAAGTAAGGAGGAATCACAAAAGCATAATCTTCATAAAGATTTGCCCCTGATCATTTACTTTCCGTGCCCTTTCTCCCTGTGTTGATTGGCTTTCCGCTGATCATTTACTTTCCGTGCCCTTCCTCCCTGTGTTGATTGGGTTGCCGCTGATCATTTACTTTCATTTCCCTTCCTCCCTGTGTTGATTGGCTGAGGATACACTATTTTTATAGGGTCTACAAGATCAAATGGTACATCATCTTGCAATTGAGAAGACTTCCTTTCCAGAAATTTTACAATTTTGCCTTTCAGAAATCATACCCATTGCAAAAAAAATTGTTGATTTCCCATTCAGGAAATCACACCTTACTGATAAGACTTTTGATCACATATTTTGGTCTTTAATCCAGCTTCATAAGACTTTTGATCACATATTTTGGTCTTTAATCCAGCTTCATCCGAAGGAATTATAGCTCACATAGTACAAAATATCACCTGAGGGGATTTTGGCACTCATCCTAATGCATAGCCATTTATCCATCTCCATACCCTCTTTACAATATGGCATAGCATATTCAATTTCTGAAGGTTTCTTAAAATATCTTTTTCTAGAAGACAAACTCCATCGATAACCACTCAACCTTTGTGCTGAAAACAACTCCATGAAAACGTGGGAAGAGAAAGAGAAACTTTGAAATTTGCAATGACAAAATATTTCCATATGGCGCCTTCATAGTTCAAAATCTAATCCTTATCAAAATTGGATAAATACTTATGGCTTATCCTTCCTTATGATCTAGTCATCAACACTGGAAATTTGTTAGAGGCAATTCTACCTTCTATATACAAAATCATAATTTTGATATTCATGTGGTCAAGTCCAGGAAACACAAATTATCAAGTTTATCAGTTTTATATTGATACAGTTGATGACAAACAAAGACAAATACAGACAATCCAATGGCGTCTTTTACACTTCAAGATTCGATGCAGAGATTGGTTCTGCACCAGAGCTGATTGATGAAAGTCATCCCTGCTTGTTCAGAAAATTTATACACAGATCACATTAAATATTACATGTCTCACAAGCTGGAGGGAAAGACACCATTCTATGAATACGCAGGTGTTTGAAATGTACTTTTCTGTTAGGAACTGCATCAGCAGGAAGCTGACGGATCCAGCTAGTCAAGGGAGCTAGAAAAATTGATTTATGGTTTGTGAGGTTCTTTGTTGTTTATAAAGGCTGCTTCACTGATAATGAAATTATAGCAATTGGGATGATTTTGAACTCAGGGTAGCTGGCAATAGACCTTTTTTATTTTTGTATTTGATTATTTGCAGTTATCAATAACAATACAATACTATATTTCACCATTTGCAGTATAGATCCCTACTTACTTCCCTGGATGGATAAAATATAATGGTTTAGAATAATAACAATAATAATGTATAGATGTGGACCAAGATTGTGCTCCTGGAAAAAGGATTTGTTGAGCTGGTGTGTTGAGATGCCTAATGGCATGTAAGAATGTTCTTCCTGCTTAGCAAACTTAGTGCCTGCACCAAACTCGGTTATCAAGAAATTCGTTGAACAAAATTGATATGCTCTTGAGTGGGGTGCTACTCCTATTGATCAAAGGATAGGGGTGGCCAGCAGTCCCTACGTACTTGGATAATCACGGGTACCTGGGGTGATTCCCCGGGGTCGATTTTTTTTGGTGCCCCGAAGCCAGATAGTCAAACTTATTATAGTCACTACCGACATCGAACAAAATTGTGCACATTTAACTCTAAATTTTTATAAACTAAATAGTTTAGGGTTTTGTTTTAACCTATTTATTCATGGTGAATGGTATGTTCAATGAAAAGGCTATTTTTTATGCTTTCTAAATTTTTATAAACTAAATAGTTTAGGGTTTTGTTTTAACCTATTTATTCATGGTGAATGGTATGTTCAATGAAAAGGCTATTTTTTATGCTTTCCAAGCCCTGTAATAGCAAACACCGTATATTTCTTCATATGTAATCAGCTGGAAGTTAAAAATAGAAGACATTATTCATTTGCCAAAAAACATAAACATCCTCTTGAAAAGACTAAGATGTGTTTCATATTGTAAATCCAAAGCCTTGCAAGGGCATGATATATTTCATACTTAATTCATAAACATCACATATTTTCACACCTTTTAAGATTTAAGATGCCTGTGACTGTTATGATTACATAAGAACTAATGACTGTTATGATTACATAAGAACTAATAAATACAAAGTAAACAGGTCAATGAAATCACATTCAGGTGCACTAGCACCCAAATAACAAACCATAATTATATTCATTTCAGCTAAGCACCATGAAGGCCGGAAGTCAAAAAAGCCCCTCTTGTGAGAAAAAAAATCCACTTGATGTTCATATTTCTTGTACAGAACTGGAACAATAATATGTGTGAGAATAAACACTAAGCAGAATAAATAATAAGAGAATCACCTTAGGCAAGTTGGAAGTTAAAATTTTTGTTATATATATGTTTCAAAGCATTTAAATAACAACAGTAACATAAGTAGGTTGAGCAATATAGGCAATAGCCAGGAAACCAACTTCCAATAATAGAGAGAAACCAGAGACCTGCAACTACCTGTGCAGTTCAAGGATTAAATTCGTAGTTTTCTTAAACCCTTTGTTTCTGATAATTTTGAATTATTGGTCCATCTGGTGCAACCTCATGTAAAACAACAAAATCTCCATTGACTTCAGCTCAAGGTTGACAAGCAACATTGTGAATTGCAACCTTTGAAATTGCAATTTCTAGAATATGTGGTGCATTTGTGCAGAAAATAAAATATCCTATTGCAGTAACTTGTTGTAGTAAGTTTTCCACTAGAGACTCTACACCAAAATATACACCTAAATATCTACTCAAGAGGCATGTTAACAATATTTGAAATACAAGGGATTTCACTAGTTACAAAATGTATTCTTTGCATCCAAGAATATTTAGTTATTGATAAAACAACTTGATAAGAAATGAAAGGATTCTTATATTTTCAAGATCTCAAACATTGATGTCTATTCATACATAAGGATTTTAAACCATTAATGTCCAGTTATACATAATACTTTTAAACCATTTTTAAATCACTTTCAGGCCTAATGAAATGTAAAATATTATTCCTTATAAACAAAAAAAACTCTTATCTTTATTAATGACAAAAATTATCTTGATAACAAGGAAAGGATGGAATGCACAATATTTATTATCTAAAAACATATTTGTCTAGATATTAGAATATGTAAAACATAGGATGATGGATGGGATATGATCTATTGTGTTAGTGGAATAAATGAGGCATCATATTTTTCTTACTATTATTTTGGCACTAAAATTCCACCAGTTCATTGTCCAAATAAATCAAGATAGGAGGATGAATATACGCATTGTGCATGTAATAATTCGGAAATAGGTTAAGGAAATCTCTATTTTATTATTGGTGATAGCTTCTGAGCCATATTGGAACTTGTGATGCATAGGAAAATGTGAATAACATCTTGTAATAATTTTGTAGTTTGTCATAGTTTTTGCACATAAGTTTCAAAACTATATGCATATTTTGATTGGATAAAATAGATAAAAACAAATCAGAGTGTTTGGACTCTTGTGAATGCATGAGATGACAACCTATAAAGTCAATGGAAAGTTACAATTATTCTAGAAAGACAAGCTACAAGAGAAGGAGGAGCTAGAAGAATACTGAAGAACTTGTTTCATAATAATTTTTTATGACATTGTCCTCGTTTAATGTAAATTTGATATGCACCTGAAATTCGCGTAGCATGTAAATAGTATTTTCCTTTTTCTATAGGTACATTTCATATGGAAATTCCTTGAATCTAGGGAGCACATCTTGTAATACAGGTTGTCTAATTGTACAATGTACAATAGTGTTGTTGAGGGTTCGAATAATAACATTGAGGAAATGTTTGTATATGTAACTACATTTTTTACTCCAACGCAGACAATCAATTGTGCCATCATTTATGAATGCAAAGGCAGAAGAAGAAGAATTACATCTGGCACATACAGGCTCAAATGGGGTCGAGTATGCATTTTCCACTGCCAGTACACCCTCAACCTGCACACATGAGAAAATTAGTTAATATATCAAATAATATAATATATATGTGTACAAAAAGAAATGTGCATGAAAATGTTTAATGCAAATTTTATTTGGAAATTGTGGATGGAATTGTATAAGCATATGTACAATAGTGGTGGAGGTAGTTAGTTTCTTGAGATCTTGTACTATGTTTGTTTTCTATTATGTTATAAATGTTGTCTAGGTTGTGCGAAAGATCCTTTCTTTCATATCTCTTTTCTTCATTATATTTTTGAAGAGTATTATTGGAAATTGCCCTTTCTTCAACCGTTGTTCCATTGAGTAAAACAAATGTGCATATGTGTCATGACTAAGATATATCATCATGCAAAATAAAAGGACAAAATTGGGTACGGTGAACGATATTGTTGCCTTGTCGTTGTCTGAATTGCCATCTTTTATATGGAGAATGTGTTGTGAGACAACGTTTGTTACTACTATGACAGTTGCACCAATGGTTGATACAAATGGATATTGGTGGCCGCCCACCTTTTCCAACTGGCTCAAAATAGTTTTCTGACAATTTTTGCAATTTACTATTTTTAGTAGTTTTAACTTCCGGGGCCATTTTGAGGGCCTAAATGAAGGTTTTTCGGGATCGAGATCCTCAATGGAATCCAAAGGCATGATTGAGCCCCCAAAATGAATCTCCTTGACAATACCTTTCCAACAGGCTATCACATGCCTAAAATGGAGATCGTATGCCAAAGTTGCGACCGTGAGAAGTTGATGTACTAAATTACCCAAACGGGGCCCACATGACTTTTGGCACTTCATCTCCTAGGGTTAGGTTTTTGGATGTATAGGGTTTTTGGAATTCTTGCTTATTGTAAAAATGCCTTCATAGCCTCATTGTATCCATCTTCTTGTGAATGTGTGTTGTCGTCACATCTCTTCTCAGAGATAAGCCACCACCATTCCAGCAAGCTTGTTTTCGCTATATTTTACAGCTTCAGCTTATTTCGTTATTGAATAGAAAATCAGTTTTATTGTATCTCTGTTATTTTTTGTTAAGCACCTATTAATAATCTGTATTCATTTCGTTCTGCTCATAAAATACGGATCAATGGTATCAGAGCAGTCTACTCCTTGTCATCTTAATGCGTCGGAGTACAAAGAGTTGGGTCTTGAGCTTGTTTCTCTTGAGGACAAAATCTCTCACATGCCTGTTACACATGATTTTGGTCACTTGGGTGATGTCTCAACAGTGATGTATTCAGACTCCCAACAAAGAATTTTTGCTTGAGAAAAGTGGCTCCTGTCTTCTTCCAAAAAACATATTTTTAAGATGAGCTCGCAGGCTACCTATGGTCTAGGGTGCGGTAATCCCTCATTCTCGCAAGCCACCCACACTTTGGGTGAGAAATTCTTGCAGTATGCTCCATATATATGGTGCGAACCTATTTTTAAGCTTGGAAAGGAGAAGAGGTTTTGAGGTTTCTAGAAGGGAATTTTATAGAAAATGAGTTGGCATTCGCATGGTTTTCATTCTACTAACTTCTCAGATTCGATGGGATCATCCTCATCCATGTAACCATCTCTCATTCTCCTATATATTGAAATATTTGTCATGAAAAAGGTTAAGCAAGATTGAATGAAGAATTGGTGAAAGAATTGTGTGAAGAATCTCGCTTGGACAGAAGCTTGAAGGCTCCATTTGGTCTATCAAGAGGAATTGTATCTTCTTCATGCAAGTACAAAGCAATTGTGTGTGTTGGAACCAAGGGTCACTGAAAGGAATCTTGCGACATCAAGGCGATCAGGTTGTATCTTCTACTTTCAATTAATATGATACAACGACATGTCCCTTTCCCATAAAGTCACTCTCACTTTATTGTGTAATTCCTTGATCATATGCATAAGTTGACATTGAATATGATTTGTTATCTTCACTTTGGTTGGTTTGTGTTGTTTTGGACTTGAATTCATGAGAACATCGGAGCGAAGTGGGAACAACAGAGACCTAAGGAAGCGATATAAAGGTATGTCACTTATTCCTTCCTATTAGTAGATTCAATGATTACAACTTAGGGAAAGAGTCATGTCCTGTCATGTTTTGTTCTAGATCTTGGTGGATTTAGGGAGATCTGTTAGTGTCCGGACCTACCGATTTGTCCGATAACAAAATTGGCGACTCCAATGGGGATGCAACCCATTTTTGGTGGTTTTTCCTTGGCCATTTTCTCTTAACTTACCATTCTTCATTTCCATCAATCTATGAGTCTTGAGGAGACCATAATAGATTCTATGAGTCCAAAAGTTCTTTAAAAAGTTGTCTTTTTTCCAAATTTTGCTTAGTTTCAGGCCTTCTCGCACTGCACCCTTCTATAGCCTATGAGAACCACTAGGGTTAGCACCCTTCTTTTCAGTCCAATGCGAACTTCTCAGACTCTGCCCTTGTCTAGCCTGCGAGAATCCTTCATTCTTGCACTGCACCCCACTGTCAGCCTACAAACCGATTTGCAAATTTTTTGGATTAAAATTTTTTGTATCCTCAAATGCCCAGATTTGTATGTGTGTCTGCAAAGAACTTCTCTGCCCAGTGATTGATTGTTTCTTGACTTCGAATTTTGTGAATGATTAGTCTTCGGAAATTGAAATCTCTTCTTGTTCATTTTTTCTCAACTGTTACCTCTTGACCTTTTCTTAACAAGGATATAATCTCTGGTTTTGAAATCTGAGTGCTTGTTTGGTTGGGAGCCCGTGATCAGTTTAAAAGTTGGGATTAATTGTCTTTTTCAATTGCTCATTACTTGGAAAATTGTGGCCCACATGCTTTTGAAGAGACTGGTTTTGTCTGTTTGTTATTGTTTCCTTCATTGAAAGATTGGTTTGGGTTTTTTGTTGTATATTTCTTTTTCATTGGTTGGTATTTTTTCTTAGTTCCACCACTGTTGTTTGGTTTCTAGTGAAAATTAAAAAATAAACATTTTTTCTTTTTAAGCAACTTTTTTATTCGAAAATATTGGCATTCAATTGTTGAAATAGAACGAATAGAGGATTGGCATTGTTAATGATTGATTGATGTTTCATTTCAAAGAAGAACATATATCGTAGTTCAAGTTGTTCCAGAAAACTCCTCTTTCTCTCTTGTAAATAGGATTCATTGAACAAAAAAATTGTATCACTCATTCCTATCTATTCATGGTTGGGTCAGAGTCTCACACAACATCGGTTTCATTTCTGTCTCCTTTGAGTAACAACAACCTTTAATAATATTGCGCAATTTTTAAAATTTAACTAATAACTCTTTTCTAGGACTCTTTTACACCAACATTAGCTAGGCTAGAGCTTTGGAATAGGCAGTGAGATACACTCTCCAAAGCACAAAACACACAATAGTATCTTGTGGTAAGGAGTGTCAAATTCCATTTGTAGCATTTTGTCCTAGGAAGCCCTTCTTACACAAGGGTCAAGCCTGAGGTCGCATTGAGATTGACAGAGTTACTCACCCTAATTTGTCGATATCGGTGTAGATATTGCACGTATTATGGGGGTCACTTCAAGGTATACCCACAATGATGAGTGGAAGCCTCTCAAGATGATTTTGGGCTAGATACCTTGCCCTTGCATGTGGATCAGACTGTCGACTGTTCCCCTAGGATTTATTGTTGTTGGTGGTAACCTTAGTGGCCTATCTTATTAGGGTCTTACACAAGGTGACTGTGAAGGGGAAAGTCTTCACGGCAACTGGAATCGACGTTGGCCAAAATCACTTGGGCTCCTTGGAGGGTATACCCATGATTATGTGTGGGAGCTTTCACCTGTTGGTTGTGGAGCCTAATTATCTTCCTGATTTAGAGTTCTTTTACTTTCAACCGTGTTTATGCCCCATGAAGTATTTTCACCCCAGAAGTATGTACACTCTTCCACGCAGGGGAGTGCAGAGGGGGGGTACCCCCTCTGCGGGGTCTGGGGGCAAGCGGGCCCCCAGCAGGGGTTCAGGGGCGAAGCCCCTGAAGAAAAAATTGCCTTGTAAAAGTATATTGTAATTTCATTGTAAATCTGGACCGTTCATTATAAAGTCACAGATCTAACGATAGAGATTATGTTAGGGTTTTTTTTCCCTAGAAGGCAACCCTCTTTTATGAGGAAAATGTATTGCGGCTATGTAGGTTGGAAAGTATTGTATTCTGAGAGAGGAGACTGTGAGAGAAAGAAGAGGAAGTTACAACGGGTTTTGATGTAGGTTGTATCCCTTCATTTTGCTGGATAATAATAAAGAAAGGACCTGGTAATTTCTCTGGTGGATGTAGCCTACATTGGGTGAACCACGTAAATCTATGTCTCTCTTGTATTGTGTATCTTCTGTGTTTTATTTCCGCATTTGTTTTATTTTATTGCTTCGCGGTCCTATTTTTCTAACAATTGGTATCAGAGTGTAAGGTAACTCGCAAGAAAAGAGGGTTCTTGGTTCGAGTGGGAGCAATGTCGGAAGATGGAAATTTTAGAGTCAAGAAATTTAACGGCCAAAACTACCAGTTATGGAAGATGTAGATGGAAGATTATTTATATCAGAAGGATCTATTCCTACCATTGAGCGGAGTAGAAAAGAAGTCGGTGGCCAGGAAGGATGAAGAATGGGAGATTCTTGATAGAAAGGCTCTAGGAACGATACAGTTGAGCCTGGCAGTGTCGGTGGCTTTCAATATCTTGAAAGAAAAGACAACGAAGGGTTTGATGGACTCGTTGGCCAAATTGTATGAAAACCCTCGACGTCCAATAAGGTATTTCTAATGAAGATATTATTTAATATGAAGATGTCGGAAGGTGGGTCTGTTGCAGATCATTTAAATGAATTTAATATGGTTACTAATCAACTAAGTTCTGTAAAAGTGGACTTTGATGATGAGGTTAGG
>ML781832.1:101358-132357 GCA_009831015.1 Picea engelmannii
AAGGAGTTTGATGATTACTATTCATAACATGGGATTCGTAGAGAAAAGACAGTTCCACGAACACCACAAGAAAATGGTGTGTCAGAAAGGATGAACAGGACAATCATGGAGCGTGCAAGGAGTATGAGATTGCATGTTGGTTTTCCCTTATAGTTTTGGGAAGATGCTATAGATACTGATGTTTACTTAATAAATAGAGGACCTTCAAGCTCTTTGGATGATAGAATTCTAGAGGAGGAATGGACAAGAAAAAAGGCAAACTATTCTTTTTTGAAAACTTTCGGTTATGAAGCATTTGTCCATATTGATAAATAAAACAGAACAAAGCTTGAGGAAAAATCCAAGAAGTGTACCTTTATTGGATATGGTGTTAATGATTTTGGTTATCGCTTATGGGATTATGAAAATAACAAAATCATTAGGAGTAGAGATTTCATATTCAATGAAAAGGTCATGTACAAAGATCAGTTGCAGGGGAAGAAACATGAAATAGACAAACAAGAATACACAATGCTTGATGAGATCACTGAAAAAGAAATTACAAAGGAACCTGAAAATCAAAATGTACAATAGCAGGAGCAACAGGTACCTCAAACACTTTCAAGTGTTGTTAGAAGATATACCAGGTTAAGTATACCCCCTGAACGATACTCTCCTTCATTATATTATTTATTATTGATTGATTTTGGTTAACCAGAATGTTATGAAGAAGCAATGCAGGTAGACACCAAAAAGAAGTGGGAGCAAGGCATGAAAGAGGAAATGGATTCCTTAGAAAATAACCAGACTTGGGACTTGGTT
Organism: Picea engelmannii; assembly: GCA_009831015.1. Taxonomy (NCBI): domain Eukaryota; kingdom Viridiplantae; phylum Streptophyta; class Pinopsida; order Pinales; family Pinaceae; genus Picea; species Picea engelmannii. The sequence goes on from ML781832.1 coordinate 102,160, forward strand.
CAGTTGCCTACAGGAAAAAGAGCATTTCAGAATAAATGGGTTTACAAGTTGAAGGAAGAAGATGGAGGAGAAAAGAGGTACAAGGCTAGACTTCTTGTAAAGGGGTTTGTACAAAATAAAGGTATAGATTTTGATGAAATATTTTCTCCTGTTGTTAAAATGACTTCAATTAGGACTATTTTAAGTCTGGTGGCAGTAGAATATTTGCATCTTGAACAATTAGATGTAAAAACAACTTTTCTCCATGGGGATTTGGAGGAAGATATTTATATGCAGCAACCATAGGGGTATGAGGTCAAAGGGAAGGAGAATTTGGTATGTAGGTTGAAGAAGAGATTATATGGCCTAAAGCAAGATCCAAGGAAATGGTATCTAAATTTTGACAGGTTTATGACAGAACATGGTTATAATAGATGTCATTCTGATCACTGTGTTTATTTTAAAAGGCTAGAAATTGGAAACTATATCATCTTGCTATTGTATGTAGATGACATGCTTGTTGCAGGGTATAATATGCAGGATATAAATGTGATCAAGAAGAAATTATCCAATTCATTTGCAATGAAGGTTTTGGGTGCTGCAAAGAAAATCCTTGTTATGAGAATAATAAGAGACAGTAAAAATCGCAAACTGACATTGTCTCAGAGTGAGTACACAGAGAAGGTGTTGGAGAGGTTTAGAATGCAGAATGCAAAACCAGTTAGTACACCTTTGGCCATCCATTTCAAATTAACTAAGGAAATGTGTCCCAAGACATAGGAGGAGATAGAATACATGTCCAGGGTCCCATATTCATCAGCAGTTGGCAGCTTGATGTATGTAATGGTTTTCACAAGACCAGATATTGCACATGCAGTGGGAGTTGTGAGCAGGTTTATGAACAATCCTGGTAAAGAACATTGGGAGGCAGTAAAGTGGATTCTCAGGTATTTGAGAGGTAATACTACACATGCATTGTGTTTTGGAGGTTCAGACACTTTTCTACAGGGATATGTTGATTCAGATATGGCAGGTGATAAAGACAGCAGGAGGAGAACCATAGGGTATGTTTTTACTATAGGTGGAACAACAGTAAGTTGGATTTCAAAAATGCAAAAGGTTGTTGCACTTTCAACAACAAAGACAAAGTATGTTGTTGATACAGAGGCTGGTAAAGAGATGATTTGGTTACAAAGGTTTATGGAGGAATTGGGAAAGAAGCAGGAGAACAACAGGTTGTACTGTGATAGTCAGAGTCCCATTCATCTTGCAAAGAACTCATCCTTCCATTCAAAGACTAAGCATATACAATTGAGATACCACTTCATATGATCTGCCTTGGAAGATGGACAATTGAAGCTGGAAAAGATACACACTAGCAAGAATCCTGCAGACATGTTAACAAAGGGAGTAACCAGGGAGAAACTGAGTTCTTGCTCAGTTTCAGTTGGTCTTCAAGAATGAAGATGAAGATGAGAAATTTTCCAAGTCCAAGAAGGTTCAGATTCCAACATATACAGCAGTGGTGGAGTTGTTGAGATCAGTCTCCAAGTGGGAGATTGTTGGTTGTGGAGCCTGATTATCTTCCTGATTTAGAGGTCTTTTACTTTCAGTTGTGTTTATACCCCATGAAGTATTTACACCCCATAAGTATGTACACTCTTCCATGTGGGGGAGTGCAGAGGGGGGGTACCCCCTCTGCGGGGTCTGGGGGGAAGCGGGCCCCCAGTGGGGGTTCGAGGGAGAAGCCCCCAAATCAAAAATTGCCTTGTAAAAGTATATTGTAATTTCATTGTAAATTTGGGCCGTTCATTATAAGGTCGCAGATCTAACGATAGATATTATGTTAGGGTTTTTTTTCCCTAGAAGGCAACCCTCTTTTATGAGGGAAATGTATTGCGGCTATGTAGGTTGGCAAGTATTGTATTCTAAGAGAGGAGACTATGAGAGAAAGAAGAGGAAGTTACAGCAGGTTTTGTTGTAGGTTGTATCCCTTCATTTTTATGGATAATAATAAAGAAAGGACCTGGCAATTTCTCTGGTGGATGTAGCCCACACTGGGTGAACCACGTAAATCTGTGTTTCTCTTGTATTGTGTATCTTATGTGTTTTATTTCCACATTTGTTTTATTTTATTTCTCCGCGGTCCTGTTTTTCTAACAGCACCAGGGTGTAAGTCCATTAAGTAGGTCGTCAAAGTAACTTTTCCACCCTAGCCCAGCCCTTTCTTGTCTCATCGTTGCGATGTTGGATTTCATCACCAACTAGTGCCTTTAGAATTAGAAGGTCTTGTTTGCTTGGTTCTGCTTCCTAAATTTTTACTAGCGCATGGTGTTTGTTTAGCCAAGTTGACCATAGAATTTCCCCTGTAAGTCTCTAGCTCAATCACAATTGACCCTCCACGTTGGTCAAATAGAATGCAAGGCTTACCCACAGAAAATATGGAAGGTTCTAAACCCTTTCCTACCAACTCACCAGAGGGCTCTCCTCAACAGAGTGAAGTCGAAGACATTGCCACTCCACAAGTGAAAAGAACTAACTCTCTAGAATGGTTTTGAATTACCAATTCTTGAGAGGACTTTCAAATTCATCCCGACTCTGAGAGACACATTGTGCGAGTGAATTCTTCTAGAGACTTAGTTGTTCAGTCTTCTTGATCACCGACTAGACCTTTCCTAGGACCTGAGGGTCAAGATCCTTTTTGGACTAATGGCATTTTTAGACGGGATCTCTTTGGCTCAGAAGAAGGCATTGATATCACTGTCTCACCTGAGCTACCCGAAACATCTGATCCAGATGCAATACCTTTTACTACTGCTTATTATTTTCCTGGTACAGAAGCTCCGTGAGTTGACCACATCTCCACTCTCCCTTTACAAATGGTCCATTACACATATACTACAAGTCCTCACATCGGGATTACCACGGCTAGCCAAGCCTCCATTGGTACACCGCTTTCGCCTAGAGTCACCCCGACACTTCCACTCGGATACGATGGATTGATGGACAATTTCACCAAGGAGGCCCAACTCAACCCCCCCTTGTAGGACAAATCCCAATTGGGACACAACCCCTGATTGGAGGGAAACCCCCACTGACCCCACACTATCGAAAAAACATACCTCCGTCCTTGGCCCAGTATTGGAATCATCTTATACAACATAACCCTCACCCGACTGGGTGGAAACAACCTCAGGCTTGCTCTGTCATACCCCCTAGTATAGGCCAACCCTATCTAGGTACATCTAATCCTATTTGGGGCTTGAATTCTCAACACAACGCCCCCATTCAAGGGTACAACCCTATGAGTTACTTGCCTCAACACCAACAACCAAATCTACCCAAATCCTCACATTATATGCAGATTGCTTATGGTCCCATTGGTTTGTCGACGGGACTCCCTCCCCAAAGTCACTAGTACCTGCATGTGAATATACAGATACCTTTCTTAGCCACCCTGGACCTCCCAGATCTGTCGAGGATTTTAAATGATCTGATCCGTCACTCTCCCCAATGACCCACCATACCGGCCAAACTACCATCCAACATCCCTAAATTCAATGGCAAACCAGGAGAGGACCCGAACAATCATGTAATGACTTTTCACCTTTGGTCCTCATCCAACTCCTTAATGGATGACTCTATTCATTTATGCCTTTTTCAACGAACCCTCATGGGTTTTGCCGTGAATTTTCATTAAGAATTACCACGAGGTTTCTTCGCCGACTTCAACACCCTTGCTATGACTTTCCTCACCCACTACTAGTTACTGATCCGCTATGAAACAAGGACCAATATTTTCATTTCTTTCCAAAAAACCAAATCCACTAATATCTCCGATCACATTCATGAGTGGTGATGGAGAGGACGTCTCATCAAAATCAAACTTCCCGATCAATTGATGGCAGAGTGGTTCGTGAAATCATTCGTGAACGACATTGTTTATGACATCGCCATGGGTGGAGTTGTCATGGAAGAACATGCCATTAGTCGTGCTCAATACCTTAAGCTCGTTTACTCACAAATGGGTACTCTTTACGAATTACTCCTTGATGCGCCTCATCCTTCTACTTCCGCCACTTCAACTACTCCCGCTACTTCTCATGCAACCAACAGTGTGATTGGCACTTTCCATGCCCAACCCCATTTCGTCCAAAATTCTAGCAACAACCCCAAACTCATTTCTTCTCATGTTCAAAATGCTCTGTATCCTACCCCTCCCACCGGTAAAACTTCTAAGGTAAATGTTGTTCAATCTGCCCCCACCGATAAAAACAAATCCAGAAAGGGAAAGGGTAAGAATAAGGAGGACACAAATAGTTCGCAAGAAGAAAGATCCAAAACACCACCTGTTGACGATAGGGATAAGCGCAAACCCCGATACCCTTGTCTTATTTTTGGTGACGATCACTACACTAAGGATTGTCCACGACGAGCTGAGGTTACTAAGTTCCTTCATGGAACCATGAAACCACCCACTCCGGCTATATTGTCACAACCCTTCCCTTCTCAACAACAGGCCCAATTAGTCCCTATACATCCTATGTCTTAATGTGCACAGGTGATTCAAAGAAGAATGACATCACACTTACCACTCGAGCCAAAGATTATTCTTCCTCCAAAGAGAAGGTTGATGCGATACCTCCTTTGTTGGTCCAACCATCTCCCATGACTCCAACTACAAATGGTCCTCTTCATCTCAAATGACCAAGCCTCGACACAGTTATTCTCCCTCCTCCAAAGGGAGTCATTCAGAAATCGGCTTTCAATCCTCATGCCCATGCTACCCAGAACTACAGTATTGTTGAAGATCTAGCCCAAGCACCATCCGTGATTTCAGCCCTCGAAGTCCTTAAAAGTTGTCCTATACAACGGAAGGCACTATTGAAATCTATTGGTGGAATCGACCCTACGGATACAAATTTAATAATTTTTGACTTGGAAGATCACATTCCAAGGTTACCCCCTCAACTCGCATTCCAAATACAATTTATTGTCTCTGAAAAAAACATTTGTAGAACAGTTATCAACGAGGGTGCCTAGACATGTGTCATGTCTATTACATGCTGGAAAGCCATCGAATCTCCTCCTTTGACTGAATCCCACAACACACTCAAAGACTTTAATGGATCTGGTTTTAATCCTTACAGTGTCCTCCCTTCATTGTCGATTACGTTAGAACACAAAACGGTGCAATTTGAAGTGGAGATCTTTGACACTCCTCTCGATTACAACCTTCTACTTGGTCGTAGCTGGATTGATTCCATGCACTCAGTCGTGTCGACTCTTTTCCATGTTGTGCTTTTTCCACATCAAGGAAAGGTAATTACCATCGACCAATTAGCCTTCTTAAACTCAGATTCATGTACCGACAACATACCATTCATTGCCAAAAAAAACCTTGGATACAAGAACGTCGATGTGGGTCTTCTTAAAGACTCCTTGTTAATGGGTACCTTCCTCATCCCACCACCCAATGTTCCACATCCATATGTCGCCTTGATCAACATGATCTCCACTTCTATTCACAGAACCCCTGCATCTCATTACCCATGGATGGTACCCAACCCCGACGATCATCTTCATTATGGTGACGAAATGCCTTTGAGTCCGGTCGAATCTGCTTATTAGGCCATTCAATCAGCAACCCCTTCTACCCCCTCTCTTGGTGATTTATCTCCAGATCCTTTCCGAGTCATTTTTCCCATGGATGAGATGATTATGTATGTTATGGAAGACACCCCATGGGATGATGGACATCATCGTTCCATCCTTTCCTGGAACAACACACCATCTTCGAGCTACCAACGGATCTCGACCCCGTCGACCATTGTCGTCATTTCTATCGTTCATGAGTCTACACATGATGTGTTTTCCGAAGGGAAATTAAGTAATATCTCACCCACGATTCCCCTCGACATATCCATAAAACCTGGAATTGTCGAAAAATGTGCATTTTGGAGCTTCGTGTTCCCCTGACAAAATTTTCACCTACAAGTCACTTTTCAAAGAATTTCGTGACGTCTTCGCCTAGAGCTATGAAGAAATGTCAGGTATTGAACCCGACATTGTGATACATGAGATTAATACATACCCATACACTAAACTCATCCGGCAACGCCTTCGTCCGATCCACCCACGTAAAGAAACTGCTATCAAGCTTGAAGTCAAGAAACTTCTCAAAGCCGTCTTTATTTACCCAATGGCTCTCACTAACTGGGTTTCCAATCTTGTCCCGATTGACAAGAAACAAGGCACAATACGTGTTTGCATTGATTATAGGGATATTAACAAAGCATGTCCTAAAGACAACTTTCCTACCCCCTTCGTCGACTAGATCATAGATAATTATGTCGGCAATGAAATATTCTCTCTGATGGATGGATTCTCCGTATATAATCAAATCAATATCGTTCCCACGGACCAACACAAAACAACTTTTATTTGTCCTTGGGGAACTTTTTCCTATCGAAAAATTCCTTTCGATTTAAAAAACGTTGGTGCAACTTTTCAACGCGCTATGTCTTACGCCTTCCATGATATCAAACACATCGTGCAGCCATATCTCGATCACTTACCCACTCATTTCATACACTGTGTAGATCATCCCATACACCTATGAGTCATTTTCCTTCACTGTCGATTTTACCATATATGCTTGAATCCCCACAAATGTGTTTTCTACATCGAATCCAACCGACTTTTTTTCTTTATTGTTTCATGTCAAGGGATCAAGGTAGATCCTTTGAAGGTCGAGGCGATTCTGAATTTCCCTCCTCCTTCTTCGCTTCACCAGTTACAAAGTTTGCAAGGGAAGGAAAACTTTCTTTGTCATTTCATCCCAAACTATGTCGAGCTAACTCTTGGATATATGCGATTGCTCAAGAAAGAGTCTGAGTTCGTATGGGATACCACTGCCAACAAATCTTTCAAAGCTTTGAAACTATCTCTAACATGTACCGCACTTCTCTTCCTACCTGATTACAGTCGCGATTATTTCCTCTACCTTGCAGCCTCAGACTACACCATAGCTATGGTTCTTGTACAGTTGGATTATTCTCATGAAGAACATGTCATCTATTACTTGATTCGGAGTCTTACGCCTACCGAAACCAAGTATTTACATGTTGAAAAATTGGCCTTGGTAGCTATCCAAGCAGTTCAACGTTTCCGGCACTATATCCTCTCTCGCAAGACTACGGTCATTTCTAACTGCAACCCTATGTAGCACATTCTTACATGTCAACTACTAGGGGGGAAATACTCCAAATGGATCATGATACTCCAAGAGTTTGACTTAGAATTCAAACGCGCTAAGTCCAAGAAATCCTTAGTGTTTGTCGAGTTGATATGCGACTTTCCCTACTCTGAGACATAAAATGTAGCAGCTAATTCATTACTTGATGAATCCCTTTTCCTGATTAGTTCCAATGATCTTTAGTATGAATATATCATCATATATTTCCAAACCCAGACTTTCCGGCACAATTTATCTAATACTGATTGTCATCACATACTCTACCAAGCCTGTCAGTGTATTATCCTCGGTGATACTCTTTATCGCCATGGGATTGATTTTGTTTTTCGACGCTGCCTCATGTTTGACGAAGCAAGAAATCCCTAAATGAATCCCATTCTGGAGCCTGTGGTGTTCCTATGTCTGGGTATGCTACTTCCCATAAGATCTTGCACACATGGTATTTTTAGCCTTCTTTATTTAATGATTGTATAATTTCCATCCAAAAATGCCACACTTGTGAGAGCTACAACAATAAAATATGATCACAACCTGCTCCTCTTCATTCTTTGGTCTCCGTTGTTCCTTTTGCGAAATGGGGTATCGATTTCATGACAGGTTACCCTCACTCGGTCGGGGGGCATGGATACATTATTGTGTTCATAGATTATTTTACGAAATGGGTCGAGGCAATGCCGACATTTGACAACACCGGAAATACCACAACATTATTCATATTCAATCACATCATAGCTCGTTTTGGTGTTCCTCAATCTATTGTCACTGATCAAAATAGCCACTTTAGAAACTTCATGATGTCCAAACTCACTGAAAAGTTGGGTCTCCACCATGAAAACTCAACACCCTATTACCCACAAGCCAATGGCCAAGTCGAAGAAATTAACAAAGTCCTCATTACCATGCTTTGATGAATGATAGAGATTCACAAAATGAGTTGGCACACGATGTTGTTTTCAGCATTGTGGGCTTACCAGACATCCATTAATTCTTCTATCGGATTTACACCATTCCAGTTAGTCTATGGTATAGAAGCCATTTTGTCGATTGAATGTGAGATGCCCTCCCTAAAACTAGTTTTCGAACTCCTCCCAAACACTTATGCCGAAGAATAATGTCTCTTGTATCTCATGTGATTAGACGAAACTCGCCACGATGCCACCCTAGTCATAGAAGCCCAAAAGAAATGCGTAAAAACCCAATATGACAAACATGTCAAGCCTCTCATTTTCTCCGAAGGTGATCTAGTTCTCCTTTACGAATAAGATCAAGATATGCTAGGAGCAAGAAAATTCGAAGCTATGTGGAGAGGTTCTTATATCGTTAAACACGTTTTGGAGAAAGGAGCTTACGAGTTAGTGGACTACGACAATATCCCTTTGAGTAAACCCAAAAATGGGTTGTACTTAAAGAAGTACTATGCCTAAGATCACCTGTGCATGAGTACATGTATTTTATTTTATCATACTTCTTGTGTGTTATTGTAGTACGCTTTTTCGTTATCTGGTCTCTGCCCTCGACCGCTTATGTTACATTGTGTTTGGTTTTCAGATGTCCGAGTCTTCACTACCACACATTGGTTTTGTTGATGGCGCTAGCCATAGCACTCAGAACCTTGCTTCTGCTGCTTGGGCAATTTACGCCCCTACAAATGAAATTATCACTCTACGAGGTGTGTGTCTCAGCCGTGCGACCAACAATATTGCAGAGAATAGCACCGTCATCGAATTTTTGATTGATGTTATTTCACTCAGTATCTGCCACTTGGTTTTACGACTCGATTTCCAGCTAGTAGTACTGCAGCTAAGTAATGTTTATGCTATTCAAAGTCCTACTTTATTACGGGTATATTTATGAATTCCCCTCTTGGAATATTATTTTGATTATATTGAGTATCAACACATTCCTAGATGTCTAAATACATTGACTGATGCATTAGCTAACTATGTATTAGACAGACATTTGGGCCATTTATAAACCAATCACATCACATGTATCACACAACATAAGATAATCTGGTAGAAGACATATATATGTATATAACAATCAAAAGTTTTTACAAAACGTTTCTGTCCAAGGACCAAAATATCAAAATGTGAAGCTCATAGCTTCTACAAAATAGCATCATGGGTGATGCTCACGATAACACACAACTTCCCGGACCACCCTACGAAGAAGTCAACTAATAGACTCTAACACACCCAGAGTGTGGCGATGACAACACCTATGGATCTCCCCAATAGCCATATCTGGGAGGTCAGTGGTCAACCCCTCCAAGTTCTGCTCCACTGCCTCGTAGTCTTCGACATCCCATCACGCCACTAGAGCCACCTCTCCTCATTGTTGGATAGGATACATTCCTGGAGTTCCATATGGCCCCACATCTGTGTCATCAAAAAGAGATTTTTTGATTAGTTTTCGGACAAACATAAAAAAAAATTATATGATAAAAATTACAAAAACATTTAAAAGAACAAAATGTGTACTTATTACCTAGGTCACCCCACTGACCATCCTCAGGTAGGGCCAACTCCAGATCCCCTCGAAAATCCAAAATAGCGTATGGATAGTTATCAATCATCAACATCTGTGGCTACAACTAGTTGAAAAATGAATCATTGTACTTGATGATAGGCCTAGCTGCATGTTGTGCCATGAGGTTGCACCACCTCAGCATCCTCAGATCCTGTGGGGCTGGTAAACCCCAATCAACCTATAATCTCAGGAATGGAACCCTCTCAAGGAAGAAGGACACCAAAAGTGATCCGTACCCAAACTTCTTCAAGTTTCCCCTCCTGCACTTCATCAATTGCCCCTTCATAATGCGGAGAACTGCATCTGACCAGTTCAAGACTCGTGGCTCTGTACACTCTATGGTGTATTCCAAGTAGCTCTAGAGAGCCATGTGTGGAGCTACACTCCTAGCCATGTGTGCTATAGTGAACAAGATGGTTCACAGGGTCAAGTTTTGGACCCCCCAAATAGAAACCTTTCCCTTGCTTCTTTCTACCTCAGGAACATAGTACTGGCAACAATACTCACTCATAGGGAGTCTGCCACCTTGACTACTGGTCAAGATAGTGTTGTACCCATGCCATGATAACCCTATTAGAAAGTAGATATCCTCGATATCTAGGGTCAATGTGTGGACTCCCACATGAAACAATTGTTGGTCCGCGTCCCACATATGAACCAGGTACTCCAACAATCTGAGTTGGGCCCTCATGCCCAAAATCCTGAAGAATTTCAAGAGCCCACAGTCTCAGAGGGCAGCGATGGTACCGGGGTCATTCCTGGCAATGGAATCCTCCTCCTCATGTTCCCTTTCTTTCCACTCCAACATCATGATGGTCAAATACCTGCACAAGAACCATAAGATAAGGGTCAACAACTTATTTCAAACCTTGGCATTTTTTTTATTGAGCAAAAAACAACTTCAAATTTCATTTTTCGGCCCCCGCAGGTGCCCTTTTAGCACAGTGTGGGATTCTCGTAGGTGCCCTTAAGGCCACCTGCGAGAATCCCATATTCTCACAGGTCCCGCATGGCCAGCCTGCGAGAACTCTTGGGTGCAAGTTATGGCCCTAAAATGAACCCAAAACCTTGAAATTTGCCAATGAAAACTAAAAATAAACCATGGAAAAGGTAGAAGATCAAGAGCTTACCTCGTTGGACGAGACAGTTCACCAAATGGTCGCTTGTGCCTCCCGCGATCGTGCAGTGAAATTTGGGGGAAAATGACGTGTATTGGGCAAAGTTTTTGGCAAAATCACAATGAAAATGGTAAACCATTTTTACCCATATTTATTCACTTTTTACCTTTTTTTGTTGATTTTTATATTGTTTTGTCTATAAAACCTAATGCCTAATATCCCTATGAGTGTGACTTTTTGCAGGTATAGCAACTTTGAAGTCCACGCAAAGGAGTACGGATGTTTTTTCTTTTTGTCGCATGTACGACTGTTTTTTATGGTTTTTAGAAAAACCTCGATCTCAGTCTTCGTTCGTTCTCACGCTCAAAAATACATGAGAACATAACCGAGTATACTTTTCTTGGCTTTTCGTACTCATCATGGTAACATGAAAAAAACAAACGAAAAGGAGTATTCTTTAAGTTATTTTCATGTTCCATTAAAACGAAAAATATGGCCGAGCGAACTTGTTCTGTTCACACTCGTAAAAGTATCTGAACAAAATGTTTGATGGGAAATAGTTTATCACCTTTTCAGTTCTGTCAAACTATTTTATGAAAAAGGAACTGAGAGAGTTCTCTTTGAGTGTTTTTCAGACTCTCAAAACATGAAAACCCCCAAGTTTTCTATCTTTGGACTCGTTAAACAAACATCGAAAGACCCATAATGGGACCGAGCCACTCCTTCCTAGGGTTCTCTAAATATACTCTGAGGGACTCATCCGAAGGATGAACTTACATCAACAAGAATATGTTATCCTCCTCAAGCTTGCATAAAAATAAAGAGGTACTCACCAGAAATGGTGGGGGGAATTTTTGGAAAGGGATTTGTTTTTTGTATTCGTAATAATGGAAGTAAGTGTCTCTCTTGAACATGACACCCCCCATTCATCATTTGAAGCCGGTTTGGGAAATCCATTTGTCTCTCATTCGACTTGATACAAGGTCATATACTGGGCTATCTTTGAGTCAGTTCTGCCAAGTCCTCGGCCGTGTCGTTCATATGTCCAAGAGCAGTTCATCCAAGCCCTCTATTGAGTTGGCCATCTACAATTGTCTAGTCTTACTATTCAGCCTTCCCAGTGTCTGTTTTCAACCTATATTCATACTCTGTTTCACCCTCAAAATCTGTTACTTATTTCATTTCATTGATGGGGGATACATCAAGGCCCACCTGTGACGAGTCTTGTTCCTTCGACTTCAACTCATTATCCGGAAACGAGACATAGAAATTATTTAGTACCCTAGAGCCTATTTGCCTTAATGGTAGGTGTCTTCGCTTTCGACAGGGGTTCACATCCTTGATCCTTGATCGAGAGATTCAACCGAATGCTCGAATTCAACTCATGTATTCACATTCGTTCGGATTGTGCTTTGGTACCTTGGGAGTCATTGACATCAATGGTGATTTTCCTCGCACTTGTTAATGGTTTTCATCAATGACTGGTAATCAAGTGGTTTTTACCATGTTCAACTTTATCACATTTAATCACATGGCTAGATTTTTACTTTCGGGTGACGGGATTGAAGACCCTGGGTCTCATATTTTTTATCCAGGTTGCGATGGAGTATATATGATTTTCATTGGCACATAAATCCACTTTGTATGTCATGTGGCTATGTTGTCTTAATTCAAGTCTTCTCACATAGATCCATAGTGTATTCTTGGTGGCTATGCAGTATTTTGACGGCATGGATCCACGGTGTATGATTGGTGGCCATGACCTACATTCATGATGTCGTTCGTCTGTGATTTGAGTATGGGAATCCCTACCTCAGAACTAGTATTATATTCTGCAGATGCTTGGTTGTTTGCAGGTTTCCAATTAGGTGTGCTCTTGGTTTCTGACACACACACGCAGTTTACAAAGTATTTCGGTTGTCATAGATTCTGGCCTCATACTTTGGGGGCCATTCTGTTACACATGATTTTGGTAACTTGGGTGATGTCTCAATAGTGATGTATTCAGTCTCCCAACAAGGACTTTTTGCTTGAGAAAAGTGGCTCTTGTCTTCTTCCAAAAATCATATTTTTAAGATGAGTTCCCAGGCTGCCTATGGCCTAGGGTGTGATAATCCCTCATTCTCGTAGGCCACCCACACTTGGGGTGCAAACTTCTCGTAGTATGCTCCATATATAGGGTGCGAACCTGTTTTTAAGCTTGGAAAGGAGAAGAGGTCTCAAGGGTTCTAGAAGGGAATCTTCTAGAAAATGACTTCGCATTCACATGGTTTTCATTCTACTGACTTCTCATATTTGATCGGATCATCCTCGTCCATGTAACCATCTCTCATTCTTCTATATATTGAAAGGTTTCTTATGAGAAAGGTTAAGCAAGATTGAATGAAGAATTGGTGAAATAATTGTGTGAAGAATCTCGCTTGGACAGAAGCTTGAAGACTCTATTTGGTCTATCAAGAGGAATTGGATCTTCTTCATGCAAGTACATAGAAATTGTGTGTGTTGGAACCAAGGGTCACTGAAAGGAAGCTTGTGACATCAAGGCGATCAAGTTGTATCTTCTACTTTCAATTAATATGATACAGCGGCATGTCCCTTTCCCATAAAGTCACTCTCACTTTATTGTTTAATTCCTTGATCATATGTATAAGTTGACATTGAATATGCTTTGCTATCTTCACTTTGGTTGGTTTTTGTTGTCTTGGACTTGACTTCACGAGAGCATCGGAGTGAAGAAGGAACAACAGAGACCTAAGGAAGCGATATAAAGGTATGTCACTTATTCCTTCCTATTAGTAGATTCAATGATTACAACTTAGGGAAAGAGTCGTGTCCTGTCCTATTTTGTTCTAGATCCAGGTGAATCTAGGGAGATCTGTTAGTGTTTACACCTACCGATTTGTCCAATAACAATGCCCAAGTGACCTCCCATGGCATGAGAAAATAAAGATGATGGGAAAGGAGATCCTTTCAAACTGTTGATTGAGGAAGCCCTCACGCAACAGAGGAACGAGATGATGGATAGTTTCATGCAAATCCTTTGGCAGCTACCAACAGGTGATGCATCTTCTTCGAATGGAGGCGTCGCCCCATTCAAGGTATAAATAAACTTCGATATTCATATATTTGAAGGTCAGATAGATGCAGATGTTGTAGACAAGTTGTTGAATCTACTAGAAGGGTATTTTTTTGTCCATAACTTTTTGAATAGAGAAAATATTACTTTTGTGCTCCACAAAGTCATTCCCCATAAAAAATATTGGTGGGAAACTTTCTGTGAGAAAAAGGAAACAGAGGAAACCTCAATATTTTCAGTCACGTCCACCTGGGAATTCTTCAAGGATGTTATTAAGGAACAATACTACCCTGTCAGAAGTTATGACGACCTGTATACCAAATGGACCTCACTGTGACAAGAAAGAGACCAAGCAGTGCCATATTTCACAAATATCTTCCATACCTTGCGCACCAAGTTGGGTATCAAATATTCAGAGCGACATCTGTTGCTCAAGTATCGCGGTTCTCTGCATAGATACATCCAGACTGAAATGGATTTTTTGGACATCTCATCCCTGGACACAGCCTACCGATATGCCGTAAAAATCGAGCAGAAGCTCAAAGAAAAGACGCGACAATTTGGGCCTAGTAACCCCTCACAAAAAAATCCAGGAAAGGGTAGCCCCAACCCACCAAACATATGACAGAGAAAAGATGGATAGTATCAAGATGACCAGTCCAAGCCACAAGCAAAGAAGGGCACCAGAAAGACAAAGAAAGATACCAGGAAGTGGTGTGACTTCTATAAGAGCCCTTGGCATAACATTACTGACTGTCACTCAAAGTAGTCATCGGTGGCTGAAGTGAAAGGCTCTGAATCAGATGCGGTTTCTGACTCTGAGCCAGAACCAGAAAGGGGAATATGGATCATTGATACGGAACCCAATGCCACCGTTTCTACCACCAAGCTCCAGCTTGGTGAACCAGACGATCCAGAAGAAGGAGAGCGCCTCTTCCATTCACAAATGTGGGTAAAAGGAACCCTATTGAACTTCATCATTGATAGCGATAGCCATAATAACCTCATCTCAGTAGAGGTCATCAAGCAACTAGCCCTACCAACAATGTCGCACCCACAACCGTACACCATTGGATGCCTCCACCAAGGAAGTGATCTCTGCGTCAGCCAACAATGTCGATTGTCGTACAACATCAAGCCCTTCAAAGATGAGGTATTGTGTCATGTTTCTCCTCTCGAAGTTTTTGATGTTCTTTTGGGCCAACCTTATTTATGGGAACATCATGTTGTATATAAGTCTAGGCCTCATAGTGTTATTATTACTTTGAACATGAAATTGTATAGGATACCTGAGGTAGTCCCACCTAGTGCTATTTCCTTGATCTCTGCTAAGTAATGTAGGAAGGTCATCTCTCAGATGGGGAAGTTTGTCTTCTTCGTGATTCGCTCTCAGAATAAGAGAAATATCACAGCCACATCCAAGGTCTCTGTGGATGAATTGTCCACACAATAGAAACAAGTAGATAAGGTCACGGAAGAATACTCAAATATATTCTCCTCACCTACAGGGGTACCTCTGCACTTCCAGGTCAAGCACCCCATCGATGTGACCCCTAGTGCACCGCTGCCCAATGGGCCATTCTATCATTGCTCTTTGTTAGAGAATGAGGAGATCAAGCAAAAGATCCAAGAACTTCTCCACAAGGGGCACATCCGCCCAAACTCATCACCTTCCAGGAGCCCAATCATGTTGGTACAGAAGAACGATGGAACCTGGAGACTCTGTATTCATTACTGGGCTCTGAATAAAATCACAGTTAGAAACCGGTACCTGATTTCACGAATCGATGGCCTCCTTGATCAACTCACGGGGGACAAATACTTCAGTAAGATTGATCTGAAGTTTGGATACCACCAGGTCCCTATAAAAAAGATAGAATTATGGAAGACTTCCTTCAAATCAAAGGAAATCCTTTTTGAATGGTTGGTCATGCCCTTTGGTTTGACAAATGCTCCAGCCACGTTCATGAGGATGATGGACGATGTCCTGCAACCATTCACCAATACTTTTGTAGTGGTCTATCTGGATGACATTCTAATTTACATCAAGACTTTGGTCAAACACTTGCATCATATTCAACAGGTTCTGCACACCCAGCGACAACACAAGCTATACGCCAACTTGGAAAATGCTCCTTCAACATGGATAGGGTATATTACCTAGGTTACATCATTGATCATCATGGCATACATGTGGATCTAGCCAAGATCCAAGTCATCCGTGACTGGCCAGCCCCAACAAAACTCACTGAGATTTAGAGCTTCTTGGGCCTTGCGAATTTCTACCGCAGGTTTGTGTTGGTTTCTCCCATATTGCATGGGCCCTCGGCCAAATAAAAAGGGATGGTGGTAAGGAAAAATTTGTGTGGGGTCGGTCCCAACAACAAGCATTCGATGATTTGAAGCAATGCTTGTGCTCAACCCCAGTTCTTTCACTACCAGACTTGCATCATCCCTTTGAGATCGAGACAGATGCGTTAGACTATGCTTTGGGTGTCATTATCACTCAACATGACCACCCTGTGGTCTATCATAGTGAGACATTGTCAGATACTGTCTGTAAGTACCCTACTTACGACAAAGAAATGTACTCCATTTTGTAAGCATGCCACCGGTGGAGACATTACATTATTGGGAAGGATACAATCATCCACACTGATCATAATCCACTACAGCTCATTCAGACACAGGGAAAATTGCAGAATGACCGCCATCAAAATTGGTCCACATAATTGCAGCAATTCCACCTCAACATCAAGTATAAAATAGGAAGCACCAATCGTGTCACTGATTTCCTCAGTAGATTGCTAGTTGTGACACTCACCATGGTGCTAGACTCTTGGTTCCATGAGACATCTGGATGGCCCCAACTCTATGAGACAGACCCTGACTTTTCCACCACCTACCAAATGTTGGGTGCAAACGCAGTTGTCGATAATTTCCATCTTCAGGATGGGTTGTTGTGTCATCTGGGCCATATTTGTGTTCCATCAAGTGAGTGAGCAAAGCTGATCTAGGAAGCCCACTATAGTCGGGTGGAAGGATACTTCAGCATTGAAAAGATAGTGGAGATGATACAAAAACATTTCTACTAGACGAAACTTCGATAGGAGGTTAGCAAGTATATCAGGTCTTGCACTGCCTACGTTATTGCCAAACCGACCACTATGAAACATGGCCTGTACACCCCTCTTCCTACTCCTGAAAAACCATGGGAATCCATCTCAATGGACTACATGTCGGGCCTCCCGTCCACCAAGTGGGGAAATGACTGTGTTTTTGTTGTTTTTGATCGCTTTTCTACGATGGCGATTCTGGTTTCTTGCAAGAAGAGCATCACAAAAGAGGCCAATGCCAAGCTCTTCTTTGAACGAGTCTGGTACATTTTGGAATCCCACAAACCATTTTATCAGATCGGGATAGTCGATTTCTCAGCACATTCTGGTCAATCCTCTAGTCACTATTGGACACCAAGCTCACCAAATCTATAGCCTTACACCCCCAGACAGATGGCCAAACCGAGGTTGTAAATCGAATGATTGTGCATATGCTTTGCATGTATAATTCAAAGCACCCTCACACATGGGATGAGATCCTTCCCTATGTCTATCATAGCTACAATTGAGCTCTTCATAGCTCAACTGGTCACAACCCCATTCAAGTGTTGTTGGGATTCCAACCATTGGGTCCCATAGATGTTTCACTTCCCCTTGCGGTCACCTTGACTGACTCATCTCCTGCTCCAACTGAAGTTGAAAAAGCCACCTGGTTCATTGAGTGGATCCAACACATCTACCAATGGGTTCAAGATATCCTATCGAAGTCCAATGACAAGTACAAACAATGCCATGATCAACATCGGGTGCCGCATAAGTCTCAGGTGGGAGACAAAGTTTGGTTGCATTTGAAAAAAGAACGCCTTACAGGACCCCATCGAAAGCTTCAACCACTTCATTATGGGTTGTACACTATCACCAAGGCCATGGGGGATAATTATTTTGAGCTCAACATTCCTCCTTTCCTTGGTCTACACCCAATGTTCAACGTGGATCTCCTTCGCCCTTATTTCCCACCATTATTGGACACCTCAGAAGTAGCAGAACAAATGACACCAATAGAGCTCAACCCTGACTTCATAGAACATGCATCCAATGAACATATTGTGGATAGACAGATCAAGGGAAGTCGACAATAAAGGATCCATCTTTATCGATTCGTCAAAGCAGGGCAACTCCTGCACCAAGGCAAGTGGCTCACCTGGGGCCAAATTCAGCAGAAATTTCCTCATCTGATGGGGGACCTCAACGCAATGGAGACCATTGTTTCCTAAGGATTTAGGATTTATCCAGATGGATATTGGTGGCCAACCACCTTTTCCAACTGGATCAAAATAGTTTTCTGACAATTTTGGCAATTTACTATTTTTAGCAATTTTAACTTCCGGGGCCATTTTGAGGGCCTAAATGAAGGTTTTTCGGGATCAAGCTCCTCAATGATATCTAAAGGCATGATTGAGCCCCCAAAATGAATATACTCAATGATACCTTTCTAACTTTCTATCACATGCCTAAAACGGAGATTGTATGCAAAAGTTACGACCCCGGGAAGTTGATGTACCAACTTACCCAAATGGGGCCCACATGACTTTTTCCGCTTCATCTCCTAGGGTTAGGTTTTTGGATGTATAGGTGTTTTGGAATTCATTATTATTGTAAAAATTCCTTCAGAGCCTTGTTGTAACCATCTTCTTGTGAATGCGCACTGCTGTCACATCTCTTCTCAGAGATAAGCTGCCACCATTCCAACAAGCTTGTTTCCGTTGCATTTTACAGTTTCAACTTATTTCGTTATTGAATAGAAAACCATTTTTACTGTATCTCTGTTATTTTGTGTTAAGCACCTATTAATAATGTGTATTCATTTCGTTCTTCTCATAGAATTCAGATCAATGGTTATGATGGGGTAAATGTCTTTGCTCTCTGCAAATCGACTGATCATTGTGTCTGGTATGAAATGATATTCTGATCAAATCGCAGCCACCTTTTCGACAATACTTGTTTCATTAAGTGATATGATCCAATCACAATCACCACAGTCATATATTGTTTTTGGTAATATATTTAAATTTGTAATGGATATCCCATTACCGGGAAAGATATTTTCTACAATTTTTTGGACAAATTGTTCAGGGATAGTCAATGTCACTGTCATCATGGCTTCGTTGTCTGTCATGTCAGCATGCACAATGCGTCTAGTTTTGTTTTTCTTGTCTAAGTAGGTTTTTTAAATGACCATTGTGTCTCCAACAAACACTTGTCCAGTTCGATGGTTTTTCAAGTCTTCTATCGATAGTATACTTGGTGGTGTAACTCTGGGCTTGGTGATAATGTTTGAACATAAAAAGTAATGTGAAGGGCACTTTGTATCACTATTTATTTTTTTATTTTTTTTGCAAGGATGTACAAGTACATGCATAATTTGGATGAATTATGTTGGTTATAGATTTGTAACCATACCTCTTAATCGGGGGAGGGTGCACTGTGACAGGTGCCTCACTTGTACTTGTCGATACTTCTTGCGAACTGAAAAGCAAGTGTTGTAGATGAAATCAACATATTTTTTATCGCATAGATGATTAAATGACTGAGGATATTTGTTTCGTAAACATAGTAGGAGAGTGAAATATGAATTTTTACCTTTGTTCTTGTCGTTCTGCTAACTTCTGTGACAATCGACTACTCATGCTTGTGTCACTTGTCCAACCTTTTATGATGAACACGAGAACATATATGGAATGTAAAGTGACAACAACTAAGTAAGCATGTGCATTGTATGTTGTTCATAATCGTTATGGATGTATGTTAATCATATGCACTGTGTTTTCTTTAGTATCACTATTGGTGTACCTTTTGGTATATTGTAATTCAACTTCCTCTGATGTGGCACATAAGAATTCATCCTCTTCTACTAGTCTATTTCTTTCAATGTAGCAATGCAAAAAGTACTGTGTACTTGAAGATAAGTTGGTATGTAGGAAGATATGTAGTAGCTTCATATAATAAATGAGGTACAACGCAGTAGAATAAAAAATACGTATAGTAAATGAGACATAAAGCAATGGAGTAGAAAATAAGGGTAGAAACATGCACCTTTGTAGGTCTTCTTCTAGATTGTTGGTTAATACTTCTTCCTGTTGTCCAGTTATTCTGTTTCTTTCAATGTAGAGGTGCAAAAAATACAATCGACATGAAGGTAAGTTTGTATGTAAGAATATATGTAGAGACATAGTAAATGAGATAGAAAGCAATGGACTATAAAATCAGGATAGAAGCATGCACCTTTGTATGTGTTCTTCTACATTTATGGTTAAGGCTTCTTCCTCCTGTCCAGTTAATCTGTTTGTTTCAATGTGGGATTGCACAAAATACAATGGACATGAAGTTCAATTAGTATGTAGGTAAAACAAGGAATATGTACATAAAACAAATGAGATTCACAAGAATAGAGTAAAAGATAGAGTTAGAAGCATGCACCTTTTTTTATCTTGATCCATGTTTGTGGTTATGTTGAGTTTTTTCTATCCAAAATCTAGTACAGACTAGAAAACATTAAGAAATTGGATGGCGACATTTGAATGATTTCGTTATGTGCAACAAAGTATCTATATATGCTTTGGGACATTGAAATGTGGATTTGTGATATCGATTGTTTGGTTTTGTGCAACAAAGTATCCATATATGCTTGGATACATGGAAATGTGATTTTGTAATTTGGTTGATGTATATTTCATAATTCAAGTACAAGAAAATTTGTATCGTGGTTAGACCAATATGTGTCTAAGATAAAGACTTTGTATTGTGTAATGGGCACATTTGGCCATACATGGTCAATAAGCGGTTTTTGTACATTGTTTATCTTATACAAAAGAAAGTGGAGATTGTAAATGCACATGTAGTTTTCCAATTTTTTTGTTATGGCATTACTTTGTAGCATGTCAACATTGAAGTCTCCTATAATGATAATGGTTTCGTTTTGATGTAAATGGTGTAATGCTTTTGAAAGAACAGTCACTATGTTGGTAAATGTTGCATGGAATGCGTCATAGAGATTCAATATTGCAATTTGAGATTCATGAAAAATTACTCTTGCTAGTATCATCTCTACATTTTGTTCTTCGAAATGCATATGCTCCAAAATTGCTATATGTTTTTTCACTAATATCATCACTCCATGTGTAATGTAACTTGATATGTAATTGAAATTTGGAAATTGCGTGTTTTGCATGCATAATGTCATGTATGTTTCTTGTAAGCACAAAATATCAAATTGCATTGTGTCATAATCATTGAGTATATCATTCATATGTGCATTTAGGCTGGGTGTGTTAAGTGAGAGAATCAATATAGAGGAGTTTTCTTGTATGGATCAATAATCATATTCTAGATGCAATTTTGTATTAGTTCGAAGGCGTTGCATCTCAATATTGACTTTTTGTTTGACCTTGAAGTTATCTTTTGTAAGAGCGCTTAGCAAATACAAGGACTCTATGTTTATGACACGGGAAAGAGCTATGTATACAAGTCCATGTATTCGTATTCTAGTAGGGTCGAAGGCAACACAATCAAGTGTTAGGCCTTCTGATATGTGAATTGTACGTGCACATGCAAGTTGAATTGGAAATTGTTTTTGAATATTTACATGACCTATCTTTGTTGATGTTGATATTGGTTTTGATATTCACAATATAGGTGTCCAATTGTGTGAAGTGTTTGAATTATATAGATATGCTAACTTGTTGGCTTGTCGGTGCCAAATATCTGGGTCATGGCAGTTAAACCATAGGACATAAACTTCATCTTTGGTGGTATATGATTTGAGTATCCCATTTGCACCATTGTCCAGGCCATGTTGTGAGTCATAGTTGCAAGCATATATTTCAACTAGTATGCTTAATTTCACGACAAGTTGCAAAGGAAAAGTAGTTGTATGTTGATGACATGGTACATTGTCGATATTGTCTTCTTCTAGGTCGATTGCATTGATGGTGATTTGATCACCAGGCATCAACGATAGCATGTACTTTTTATGCATTGTGACATCCTTGTTTTTGTAGAATAGGTAAGGGAAGGTTGGGTTTGTCGATGTTGGTCGCATGCACCTTGAATTGATATATGCTAAGTCATCACATGTTTGGTTGTTTTTTCGCATTCTATTTAGAATTGCAATAAAGTATTCATCTTTCTGACGCATTGTAGTATGCAGTTCAAATAATTTTATGTTGTCTTTCCAAAAGTCATGTGTCATTGTTTGCATGTTGATCATAGGTTGTTCAAATATCAGAGAATCTTGTATGGGTTGTGCTTGGTAAAAATCCCCACAGAATAACATATCGATGTTTCCAAAGTACTTGGTTTGGACATGTTTTATATTTCTTAGATTATTTTCAATGGAATATAAGAAGCGACTTCCAATCAAGGAGACTTCATCTATGAAGACAAGTTGTAGTTTCCTATAAATATTTGACAAGGTATCTAGCATTTCTTTGCCAAGTGCAAGAAATTGCGACTTGTTAAAAGGAATCAACAAGGCAGAGTGGACTATCCTTCCACCTGCATTATATGAATCTTTTCCTATATATGCAAGTATCAGTCCCTTTGGTTTCAAAGGGTCACTCATAGTGTTTGAATCATAGATTTGTATAAGCATTTAGAATAGTTCTTTCAATGTGAATGTCTTACATGTTCCTGTGCCACTTGTAAGGAACAAGTTCACATGAGTGTGTATGTTTAAGAGTTTCTTCATTGAAATATCCTTTAGAATTTATTTTTGTTCTCAATTCAACAATTGTCTAATTCTGTAGTATTTGTTGTTTTTGACATAGAAAGGATGGTCTATTACTTTAAACTTGAGATTGATACGTTTTTCCAAAGTAGGTTCTCGAGGGCAAGGAAAATATGCTTGAAAATCATAGGCGTCATGGTGAGTTGTATTTGTTTTAGGCTTTGTTGATATGTCATCAATATTGGAAGGGGTTTCTAGTTCGTCAAGTGCACTTTCTAAATCACGCCATGTTGGGTTGATGTTGTATGTAAATCTAGCCTCATTGGCTTGTATTGTAGACTCATATAGAGTATAGGCAGCTTCCCATGTAGGCAAGTTATGTTTTAATGTGTCTTCATTGTGACCGAATCGAACGTACAACACTAGTTTCTCTCTACATAAGTTTTCATAGTCGTTGTGTTTGTTGTATTTGATAAAGCGTATTACATTTGGTTTTTTTCTTTTTGATATCTGTGTACCATTCTTTTTGTAATGCGATACAAATTTTGCAAGGCAGATATGCTTAATGGTAGATCAGTGCTAGAGGTAGTTATCAATAATAGAGTGACATATCACATCCTCTGAATTATCAGGATCTTTCTTTAGAAGGATTGGTTTCTTAAGCATGAAAGTGTGCATGTCAGGTGGAGATGTGTTTATGAAGACACATTTTCTTGAACTACAGTTCATAGGTAGGGAAAGTGCGATGTGCACTGCTTGTTGAGAAGACATTTGTTGGATATTAAGTAATGTATTTCCAAGTGTACGTATCATTTGAATAGCATCAATCCGACTTTTTTCATGTTCTTTGCATATTCTCCTAAATGCATTTTTCGTAGATTTGTCAACCTTCATCATGTACGAGGTATAGTATAATGTTGCACCATATGCGTTCAGGACATACTGCACATATGTACTTGCATTCCACATAATTGACATGTCCTTGGAGAAATTGTTGTTCCAAATGTGCGAAGGTTTTCATTTTAGGAAAATTGTTGGTTGCTTAAGTGTAGATTGTATAATTTGGATGTAATCACGTTCGGTTAGCTTTAGTTGCACTAAAGAATATTTGAATGTCATTAAGTCATTAAAGTCTCCTTATTCTATAAATGTGAACAAAGATTTTGATTTGTCAATCGGAATACTATCCTCCAAAGTAACTGGTTCGATAATTCTTGTCGTTCTCATCAGTGGCATAGGGAAGTTGTATCTGCAATGTGGTTTTTTATGTTTTTTACAATTCTTGTATGGTAATGTCTATGAAATTTGGCAAGTTACAGAACCAAATGATTTGTGTTGCATGTTACATACTTGTCGAAAAATTGCTCGATCTGTGTGTTGTTGTCATTTCCATATATTGGTGCTTCTTTTACCCATAATAGTGTGTTTTCATGTTCACTGCCTCTATTTTAGAACTCAGTTACGAAATAGTAGTCCGATATTCTCCTGAAGAATGTTTCATCATGACATATCAATTTCCTCAAATCATTCACTGTATGTCTGTAGTAACGAGTACATGTCACTGGGTCTTTTCTTATGAGGTAGTCAATGTCATCATTTTCCAATGTTTCAGTTTGTTTTTTCCTTTTTTTGTTTCTATATAATGTAGACAACGCAGTGAACAATGGATCCCAATGATGCTCTGCACTTGTAAAAGTGACGAAAAATGTTGGAGGCCTCAATTGTCAGATCATTGCAAATATAGTTTTCTTGTTTTGTTGTAGGTAGTGATGGGAGATGCGAATGTTTTTGAAATCTGTGTATCAAATATCAGATTTCAAGATTTTCTCAAGATTTGCTTTGTTCTTGAAATCTTTGGTCAGTATCTTTCTTCCAGATAATTGACCTTTTTTTATTCACACCCATATGCAAGAGAGCACTTTCTCAATTATTATGCGCATTGTTTTGAAAAACAAATTTGTTGTGTGATAGGAGAAGTCGTCGCTTGAATGTAGAAATTCCCATTGAACTATTTTTTGGTAGCTGAATCATTATGTGATGTCACTATCATGTGGGAATCCATAGAAAAATGTTGGGAAGTTCATTTCCTCTACGAATTTGTCCTTTAAAATCCCAAGTGGACGTTGTCCTTCAGCAAGTGCAATTTTGACGATCTTGTCTTGCAAATCATGAATGCGTTGTGACTCAATGAATCCATGTATCAATGTTTTAGTAGGTATTTCATTCTCTGATTCATCATATGAATCAATTTCAGTAGTAGTGGAAAAATTCTGTGTAGAGTTTTCATTGCCTTGTTCAAGAACATGGTTCCAGTTCTCATTTACAAAGTTGTTGTGTGCCTTGTATAGTGTTCTGGAACATAATTCTTTCAATTCTTTCATGACGATTTGCACACACACTCTACCTGTTTAGTATGCATTTTTGTACTCCAGACGTCTTTTGAGTGCTACAACAATTGTCATTGTTTCGTTCATGAATTGTGTCAGTGATTTTTGTACAACGTCTAGTTGGACAGGCATGTCAATAATTGAACCTCTTAAGCCCATTTGGGATCATTTATAGCCCTAGGGTCTGATTTGTGCAAATGCAATTCATAGAGACACAAGCCTGAAGAAATTAAACACAATAAATTAGAGACAAGAACAAGAACATGGCGGAAAAGACATAATAGCCAACACATCCTTATTCACTCCAATGTTACATATTTATAGTACAATGGGTGATGCCACCTCATAGAGATATTTTCTCTAGATCCTAAAATCATGCATGATGACTAGGCTAGGCAATCTTAAATAACTCATTAGTCATCACTTGAGGATATATTACTAATATCCTAAATGAATAATACAAATATAGGTGACAATTTAGATTTAGTGATTGGTAAAGGTAAGCCATAGGCTAACAATCCCCCCCTCAATCACAAGTCCGATCAATAATACCATCAATAAAGCATAAAATGGTATCAATTCCATGTCTTCATATTGAAACTCTTGTGCTGAGCCTCAATGAAGAACTGCCTGAAAAACCGCCAATCTGGATGTTGAGCATGTTCATTTGAAATGAACTGGAAGAGAGATGAGATATGGAAGTGAACAACTGCAATATCTGAACATTTCTTGATTGCTTGACAATTTGATCATTTTTCCAAGTATTTTAGCTAGAAGAATCTGATGCCTGCTGCTAATTAGTGAACACGTAGTATCACCACTCTACTATCAGTGTATCACTGAAAGTGCTCTCTGAATCTGTGGTTTGGGATGACCACTAACCAATTGATACTATGTATCTGATGGTTTTTGGATAACCACTAACCAATCTTGACACTTTTAGGTGTCCAACAACATCCAAATGTATCATGTGTATGATTCAATTTCAAGTCATTGAACCATAATCCTGTCAAAGTCTGCCATCTATGGAAAATCTCACAATGTGATCATGTGAGCCAAGATGCATGCAAATTGTTTACTTAATGTAAACTCCAATCTGATGAGAGAGAACCAAGAGAAGTGAGTCAGCTTCTAGTATGACACATCCCTAAAAATGTCTGAGAACTCAATGAAATATCACGCTGCAATGCAGAAGGATCCTCTTGTCCTCTGCTAGGTCGAATGACCATCCATGTGAACCAAATGTCCACATCATTTCTCTCAAAATCAAAATCAAACATCCCAATTATGTATGATTCAACTTAAACTTATTGAACCATAATTCTGTCAAAGTCTGTCATCTACAGACCACAGTTGCCCATTTGGCAAATTTCATGCCTATCTGGCATACTTGATGTTTTTTGTTGTCGAAACTTTCTGTCTGAAAACCATCTTCAATTCCATAATCAATTCTGTTGGAAAAATACTGAGAGGGGGGGTGAATCAGTATTTCAGCTATCAATAATTTGTTTTAACTTTTCTTTCACTAACAAATCTTAGTCTACTTCATAGAGATAAGTTGTTGTATATTCTTATGAAAACAATAATACATCCAGAGAGCTTATTATCGATTTCTTCATTCAGCAGATATATTTTAAACAATAATTCAACAAAATAAACTAACATAGAAGAATAGGACACATGAACACCAGGATTTAAGGTGGAAACCCAAATCGGGAGAAAACCACCGCTGTTGTTGTCTCTCTCTTCAATGATTATTATTAAGAAAACATTCTACAACAATGTACTAGTGCAGACTCATACTAGTACGCAGGCTTCTACCTGCAGAAGGCTACAACCTTCTCTCGTTTACCAGCCTTTCCTGGAAGGGAGATTCAACCCCCTGGAGATAGCACCAGTTTCTACTGGCAGATTGCTACTGCTGAAGGGTTTAACCCTCATGCTCACTGCTAACCACGTTTCATTAATTTTCACACTGGATCAGGTAGTTTCATCTTGTGGTTATGACAGTAACAGAAATTATCTCAAGAATAAACACAGATCTACAGACTGTCAGGCATTTACCAGAGGACATATGTTAAACAACTTAGTAAACCTGGTGACTGATGCCTCTGACCTGCTGCTCTGCTTCACCTTCTTCTGCTGCGCCTTCTCAGCTTTTCTCTGCTTCGCGGGTTCTCCTCTGCCACTGTAGCACTTGCAGAGCTCTATCACTCTGCCTTCAACCGCAGCCTCCACAGTCTGTCTCCTCATCTTTTATACACACAGGCACAACGTTTCAACTTCCCAACTCCTTGGGCAGAATGACAGCAACTGTCCAGCCAATCGGGACTCTAACTGATCGATAATTAATTTGCAATTATGAATCTGTTTCACTAATGGATTTGTAATTGAAGGAGTTAAATGTGTGTGGAGGAACAACAACCCTTCGATCAATTCAAGCTTTATCCAATGGTTCAGATCGCATCGGGATTTCACTCATCGTGATTTCGGCATTCACTGTGTCGAGATGCACATGCACTCGGAACCTCCGATTCTCCGATCCCTGATGAGATCCTTTCCGGAGCTTTAGCCTCTTTCCACGTGCTAGCCCTGCTGGCTATAAACCTTGGCCCCATAAGACCGTCCACACATGACCTTGGTCAAACCGCTCATCGGGGTTTCGGTGTTTTTGATGTCACGATGTACATGCCTCCAGGATTCCCGATCCCCGATTTCCCGAGCTTTAGCCCCATCTGGCTACACAATGGTCCATATGACCATTACCCATGATCACGACCTAACCCCATCGGGGCTACGGGGTTTATGATGCATCAATGCATTCACCCGGCGATTCCCAATCGCCGATTTCCCGATGTGTTTCAGCCCCCCTTTGGCTGACCCTGGTTCACATGACCGTTACCTGTAACCGCATCCTTATCTCTGACATCTGGCATCCACTAATCCTCTGTCCTCCTTCGCTGCTGTGCTGACAGCTGTACCCCACTCATCAGGATTTCGTGGATCGCGATTTCGAAATGCACAAAACCTTTGTGCCCGGGATCTCCGATATCTCGATCAGCGATATGCCGACACCTGTCCCTCAAATGGACGGTCTCGATTCCTTCGGGATTTCGAGACCTTCGATTTCTCGTTTCCTTCAACTTCAGGAACTCCGATTTCCCGATGTCCGATATGTCAATGGTGCCTTGATCTTCGACACCTGTCCCTTAGATGAACGATCCCGATCATCGATGCCTCTGCTGATATCACACATGGTTTGACACGTGTTAGATCCTGCCACGTGTCACTCTGATTCGTGACTTTCATGTGCCTGAAGTGTTGAATCTGCCTGACACCTGTCATTCCCTGGTTGTGCCACGTGTCCCTTTGCTGACGTGGTCTGCTTTCGTGAGTTGAATCAACGGTTCAGATGCAGTCTTGGCTCAACGCCTGCGATTACATCACGATTTCGGGGTTTTCGTTGTCAATGTTCACGAGACTCGTGAAACTTCGATTCCCGATTCTCCGATGAAGCCTCCTGTTTACACGTGGATGGTCACGATCTCTGCTTGATTTAACGGCGGTGATTAGTTCGCGAAATCGCATATCGCGATTTCAGAGTTTTCAATGTCGAGTGAATTGGACACTGCAAAGTCCCGATCCCCGATTCTCCGATGACTTATCTCCCTTGCACCTTTTGCAGATCTGACGGTTGTCGAGTTTTCCGAGTGATATCCGACGGCTCTTGATCTCTTTCCTATGCTCCTTTCCCATATAAGAGCGTTATGCCTCCTGAGCTTATTCTCCTCGAATCCTTAAAGGGTTTTATCCTTCTTATCCTGCCATCTCCGTTGTTGCCATCAATGACAACAAACATCAACACACATGCGTTGCTTGTTCAATATTTGCCAACAATCTCCCCCTTTGGCATTGATGGCAACACTTGCACTCAGACTCAACACTCCTCTGCATTCGACCATTTCGAACGCGACTCCCTTCTCCCCCTTTGACATCAATGGCAAAGAGTGGACCGTACCATGCTCCCCCTGAAACCATGCTGCAGCTGCTCCCCCTTAGCCAATGCATCAACCAGTTGAGATGTCTGTACTTAATTAGACCTGATCCTTTGCAAGGCAGAGACTACTCCCAGTTTTTGTCGAAGATCTTCGAACAGTTCTCTGGGTAGAGGCTTGGTAAAGATATCAGCCACTTGTTCTTTGGAGGGAACATACTCCAATTTCACCTTTTGCTTAAGCACCTATTCTCGTAAGAAATGATATTTGATGGGAATGTGCTTGTTCTTGGAATGCATAACAGGATTCTTTGAGATGCTGATAGCACTTGTATTGTCACACATAATAGAGATAGGAGATGAACATTTGATTTGAAAGTCTTGAAGAGTTTGCATCATCCAAAGAAGTTGAGTGCAACAAGATGATGCAGCCACGTATTCTGCTTCTGTTGTAGATAAGGCAATGGAACTTTGTTTCTTGCTTAACCAAGATACTAACCGGGGCCCCATGTAGAATGCACCACCACTAGTGCTCTTTCGATCATCAACACTTCCAGCCCAATCTGCATCAGTGTATGCATGAAGAGTAAGATCAGCATTCCTTGGATACCATAGTCCAAAATCTTGAGTTCCTTGTAGATATTTGAATATTCTTTTCACTGCCTGAAGGTAAGACTCTCTTGGATTGGCTTGAAATCGTCCTACAATCCCAACTGCATGCATAATGTCTGGTCTTGTCCCAGTGAGATACAATAGAATTCCTATCATAGATCTGTATTTTGGCTGATTCACCGTAGGAGAATCATCATTAGTGCTGAGATTACACCTAGTTACCATTGGTGTACTTACAGGTTTGCAATCTTCCATACCATACTTTTTGAGGATTTGCTTTAGGTATTTTGTTTGTGATAGGAAAATGTCATCTGTTGTTTGTTGTACTTGTAATCCTAGAAAGAATGTTAGTTCTCCAAGTAAAGACATTTCAAATTCTTGTTGCATATCAGAAGCAAATTTCTGACTCATGGATTCTTCATTACTTCCAAAAATGATATCATCAACATATACAACTACAA